>JACEFZ010027459.1:205000-395196 GCA_014155875.1 Cepaea nemoralis
TTTACCATCTTTATTTCCCATTTTAATTAATGTTACTTGGTTCCAGTTAATTTTTTCTTTATTATTATTCTGAGATCTTTCCCATCAATATTGATGTCTTCTAACATTTTGCGAGGGACGGTAAGTTAGTAATGTCTCCTATTTTTTTTTCTCTATGTAAATACTTTACTGGTGTGCAATTTATGAAATTAGTGGCATTCCTCATCCACTCTTCTGCATTGCATATCACTACCAACCTGTTTCATGCTCAGGTTGGGCAACAGTAACGGTTTAAAAATGGCATCAAAGATGTTCGGTTTAAGCAAAATAATGTCATGGAATTCCTTAATGCTGAAGGCGAGACATTTCGTGGTGACCGTCGGGTAACACTGGATAAACTGTGCCCAGACCATCATTGAAGACTTGGGTTATTCAAAGGTTTGTGCACGGTGGCATCAACTCGATGAATGTGTGTGGAGGTTAACGGACGACCAGTCCGCTTTGCTTCATCCAGTGAGGTTTGACATACTTCAGCTTCGTCACAGCCAAGTACCCAACGTCGGACAGTGCTAATATCCACTGTTGAATCTCCATAACACTAAATATGATCAGTGTACACTGCCAGTATAGTACCTTTGAACCTGAGGAATTAAGGCCACCTGGCTAGTGCAGTCGCCGCTAACTATGCAGGTTAGGCTTTCTTTTTGCCCCCGACAGAAGAAAATCCCACACATTACTGAGGGATCGAACCCGGGTCTCTTGAAGGAGAGTCCGGCGGTTCTAGCTACTCGGCCAGCCGCTTCCTGTACTTTGAGAAATGACATGGAAATACAAAACAAATTCAACATAGAAATACAGAACAGATTTGATGTATTGTCTGATCTTGAGATCCTATTTCAGGGGAAATGTTGAGGAATTCAATAAGTTTGGCAGCAGAAACAACTATTCCAAAGTTAAAGAAGGTGGGCTGTAAGAAATGGATGACTGAAGAAATGTTACAACTAATGGAAACAAGAAAACTCAACAAAACGTATCTCGCCAAATATAAAGAAACTCACAGACAAGACATAATATTATGTAAGGAGGCAATAGAAGCATGGCCAAAGAAGCAAAGGAAGCATTTGATCATGTGAGGCATCATGTATGTGTCTATGAGGATGTGTGTGTGAGTGTGTATGTGAGGGATGTGTGTGTGTGGGGGGGGGGGTGTGGGGAATGTATGTGTGAAGTGGTTGTGTGTGGGGGATGTGTGTGGGTTGATGGGTAATGTGTGGATGGGTGAAGGGATGTGTGGTCAGTGGGGGATGTATGTGTGTGTGAGGGATGTGTGTGTGTGGGTGGGGATATTTGAGAAGATGATTGGAAGAATGTGGGTGTTGGTGGGTTGGGGGTGTGGGTAGGGAATGTGTATTTGGGTGGGTGAATGGGTGTGTGGCAGATGTGTGTGGGTAGGGGGATGGGTGTGTGATGGGTGTGGGGGATGAGTGTGGTGGTTGGGTGTGGAGGTGTGTCTGTGAATTGGATATGTCTGTGTGGGTAGGAGTGTGTGAGTTTGGATGGGGTAAATGTGAGTGGATGGAGGATGTATGTGTGGGTGGTGAGGATGTTTGTAGGTGGGGGATGTGTGGTGGGTGGGGAGATGTGTGTGTGTGGGTGAGAGATGTGTGTATGGGGAATGCATTTGGGGGATGTGTGTGTGGGGGGAATGTGTTTATGGGTGTGGTGTTGTGTGGGAGGGGAGATGTGTGAGGGGTAGGGGAGGAGTGGAATATGCGGATGGATGAAAGATGTATGTGAGGATGGGGGATGTGTGTTTGGCTGAGTAGTTTGGGTGTGTGTGGGTGGGAGGGTAGATGAGTGATGCATATGTTAATGGGTGGATGGGTGATTTGTGGGTGTGAGTGGTTGATGGATGAGTACGTGAGTGGATGGATGTGTGTGAGAGATGAGTGTATGGGTGGGGATGTGTGTGTGGGGAGAAATGTGTGTGAGAGCGGATGTGTGTGGGTGGGGTATATGTGGGTGGTGGGGTGTGTGTGGGTGAGAGGTGTGTGTTTTTGGATGAGAAATGTGTTGGTGGGTGGGGATGTGTGTATGGGTGTGGGGATGTGTGTGTGAGGATGTGTGTGTGAGTGCATGGGAGGTGAGATGTGTAGTTAAGGGATGTGTGATTGTGCATTGGAGATCGGGAGAGGGGGTGCTTGGCGAGTGGGTGGGTGGAGGATGTGTGGGAGGGTAAGTGTGTGTAGGTTGGGGTGGGTGGGGGATGTGTGTGTGCGTGCGGGATGTGTGGGTAGAGGATATTGTGTGGGTGGGGGATGTGTGTAAGTGGGGGGGGTGTGTAGGTGGGTGCGGATTTTGCGTGTGGGTAGGTGCAGGATATGTGAGTTGGCGGGAATATGTGTGTATGATGTTGGATATGTGGTTGGGGGATGTGTGTTTGGCTGAGTGGTTGGGGTGTGTGGGTGGGTGGTGGAGGATATGTGGGTGGGTGAGTGTTGGTAGATTACGGTATGGGTGGAGGATGTGTGCGTGTGTGTGGGGAGATGTGCGAAGGTGGGGGGATGTGTGGGTGGGTGATACATGGGTGGATGCATGCATGTGTGCCTGGGTTTGTATGTGGGTGGGTGGGGAATGTGTATGGAGGGATGTGTGGTGGGTGGGCAGTTGGTGTATGTGGCGGAGGGTGTGGGATGTGTGGGTTGGGGATGGGTGGATGGATGGGGGTATGTATGTGCATGTGGGTATGTGTGTGGTTGGGTGGTGGATGTGTGTGTGTGGGGGACACGCGGATGGATAGGTGATGGGTGGGTGGGTGGGTCATTATCTCATAACATGGTAACATGCATTGTTTATGTTTACAACATTCATTTGATAATGTTGTTTTTTTCGTATGTGAATGCATTATGCACTGATGACCGAAAGATGAGTGATTGGAAGGGCCGAATGTAAGACGGGTCTGCTTGCCTAATTTTTTACCCTTTGAAAATAAAGTTCGTTCCGTTCGTTAGTTTTGCTTGAGAAAAATTGCATAAAAATTGAAAAAATACACAACAGTCAAAGTACCAAATTAGTGCACAAAAGAATTCAGGAACTTACTAATAAAAGAACAAGTACATCAAGCAGGCTGTCTAAAACCTAAAGATGGCAAAATCATCATAGAAAAAGATCAGTTTCTACATGAATGGTCAGATTATGTGAAAAACCTTTATGATGATAACAGAGATAAACAGTATGATATTCGATTTAATAATGAAGGACCACCAATTTTGAAGATGGAGGTTCGGAATGTTTTTAAACATATGAAAGCTGGCAAGAACTCCGGTTCAGATAACACCACAACAGAAATGATTAAAGCTTTAAGCGAATGATGGCTGTAGAAATGTGGCTACTGGGGAGAATGCAAAGAATTCCAAGGACAGACAGAAAAACAAATGACCAAGTACTACAGGAAACAAGTGAAAATCGTAAAGTGATTAGAGAAATTAGACGTAGACAGTCAATATTTTTTGGACATGTTATGAGAAGAAATGAATTGGGGAACTTGGTGACAACTGGCAAGATCGAAGGGAACAGACCAAGAGGATGGAATCTCCATAAACAATACTCAAACGTTCTTTGATGCAAATCGGGGTCTCGTCTTCAGCATTGAGGAATTCTATGACATTACGTTGCTTTAACCGAACTTCTTTGGTGGCCATGTTTAAACCGTTACTGTTGCGCAACCTGTGACTGAAACAGGTTAGTAATGATACATAATGCAGAAGAGTGTTTGAGGAATCCCGCTAAATTAATAAATTGCAAAACGATAAAGCGTTTACATAGATAAAAACATAGGAGGCATTACTTATTGACAGCCCCTCGTAATTAGTTCGTCATATTTTACTTTATCAAATGCCTTGATATAATTTTTTTTTGTTTTCGCATATCATTCACAGGACACCGTTGTCGATATCAACATCTTGCAGCTGATTATTGATTTCTTGGCAAGATTACGCTCAGTAGTTTGCCTTTGCATTCTGAGTTACCGGCTCACGTACCCCGTAAGTTACCAACGCGGAGAAAACCGCTACCGATTCTCACGCAACGTCAGTTACTCACGAGAGTATACGGAATTACGGAGAAAGTCGTGCAATCCCTAGACCAGGGAGACCGGCTTGGTATAATCTATGAAGCACAAATATGTCTTTCTGTGTATCTATTGATCTTCCAGCGTTCATACATGTATGTATGTGTGTTTACGTTTATGTATGTGTGTATAGCGTATGTGTGTGTATACGTGTGTATGTGTGTATACATGTATGTGTGTGTTCGTGCATATATGTGTATATACGCGTATATACATATGTGTGTGTGTGTGTGGTGTGTGTGTGTGTGTGTGTGTTGTTTCTGTGTGTCAGAGCAAAACTATAAGATGCCATATTTCTATTGGCAGATGCTCCATCAGATGTCCCAGGTAGCTCTAGTTCTTTTGGTGACCGTGTTTATCTCCACAACCTTGACCTCGGCAGGCAATATCAGGCCACTGGGTCGCGATGAGATCACAGAATGCGACACCATCCTCAGGGTCTCCCACGTCTGCTACCAGGTAGGTCTACCAAAGCTTCCTTTTAATGGCACCTGTTCTGCTACCAGGTAGGTCTACCAAAGCTTCCTTTTAATGGCACCTATACTGCTACCAGGTAGGTCTACCAAAGCTTCCTTTTAATGGCACCTATACTGCTACCAGGTAGGTCTACCAAAGCTTCCCTGTTGGGGCACCTATTCTGCTACCAGGTAGGTCTAAGAAAGCCAAAGAAGACTGATAAACCAACACAGAACTGGTGTCGTTAGCCGCTATACGCTGCGGGATTTGCTGAGGAGGGGATCCGAGCACTTATGGACTGAATGATTCGATGTGCAATGAGGATGATCTGTCGACTATCTAACTAACTAACTAGGTCTACCAAAGCTTCCATTTAATGGCACCTGTTCTGCTACCAGGTAGGTCTACCAAAGCTTCCATTTAATGGCACCTATACTGCTACCAGGTAGGTCTACCAAAGTTTCATTTTAATGGCACCTGTTCTGCTACCAGGTAGGTCTACCAAAGCTTCCCTGTTGGGGTACATATTCTGCTACCAGGTATGTCTACCAAAGCTTCCCTTTTGGGGCACCGGTTCTTCTACCAAGTATGTCTACCAAAGCTTCCCTGTTGGGGCACCTGTTTTGTTAGGCCGTGGGGCTTAGCACGCGTGTGCTACACTTCCAACGAGCTGGCGGTGTCACAAAGCAATGGCAAACTTCATCCGTCCATCATCCATGCCGATATGCGTGGGCGGTCCTGATTTCACTCGATCACCGGAGTCGTGGATCAGCTCCGTGTTTCTGTCTCGACCATACCTCGTGGTCAAGCCATCCAGGTATTTAATTCATGGCCTTCCTTTTAGTCTCCTCTCTTTGATCTTGCCAGTTGTCACCAAGTTCTCCAATTTATTTCGTCTCATAACATGCCCAAATAATTTTGACTGTCTACGTCTAATGCCTCTAATCAGTGTTGGAGTTTCATCTATTTCTTGTAGGACTTGGTCATTGGTTTTTCTGTCCAGGTATTTAATTCATGGCCTTCCTTTTAGTCTCCTCCCTTTGATCTTGCCAGTTGTCACCAAGTTCTCCAATTTATTTCGTCTCATAACATGCCCAAATAATTTTGACTGTCTACGTCTAATGCCTCTAATCAGTGTTGGAGTTTCATCTATTTCTTGTAGGACTTGGTCATTGGTTTTTCTGTCTGTTCATTGTATTCTTAATGGCAAACAACTGAACGTAAAATATGCCTAGAAATCTACCTCAGAGATGGGAATGAATGCAACGTCCTTTAAAGAACATTCACAAAAGAATTTTAATGCACTGAGAGATAAAAGTTTAACTCTTAAGTTTGAAGCATTTGCGTTCAATTAGTCTAGAGCAGGAGTGGTCAACACGAGGCCCGCGGGCCGCATGCGGCCCGCCGGACGTCATGTTGCGGCGCGCGGAGTGGGAAGCGATGATGTGGTCGAGGCTGTAGCACGCTTGCTTGTTTACTTTAATTAACAAAAAACAAAACAAAAAATTAGATGCGTGGCCCGGCAGAAAATATTATTTCTGAAATTTAGCAAGCAAGCTTAAAAGGTTGGCCACCCCTGGTCTAGAGCCTAAAAGGGCTTCGCATCTATCGGAGCGGGGTTGGTGGAGAGACTTCTCTTGCGACCCAGTACCGGAGTATCAGCTCTACGGGGAATGATATGCAGAATGATTATTCCCCTCTCCAAGCCCAGAAGCCAGCTGGGTGTGCAAAACTGGTACTGGGGTTTCATATCTTTAGAGAGGCATCTTTTTTACGGTAATAGATTATGGCACAGCACACGGACTGATTGGGGTTTAGGTTATGTTGGTAATGTGTTCTCCACGTCGTTACAAACCAGTGGTTCTTGTAACAATGGCCGCACCTAGGCTGGAATACAAATCCGGTGCATTCGAAGCTTGGTGCTACACAGCAACTTCCTGATAGTTACTCATCACGTGACTATGGTTACTTGTCACATGACCAAAGCATTGTCAAATCTCGCAATTTCATCAGTCAAAAACAGTTATAATAGTTAGCCACTCTGGCCTATTTCTTAATTTGTTTCAGTCATAGCTGTGATTTGATGTTTCTGCCATAGATGGCATTGTCTATGTCCCTACTTTGTACTTTAAGCATTTATATCCTAGCTGGGATATTACATGTTTCTGTTGATCCTAGTTGTTATTTTTTATGTCCTAAATATGATTCTACATACTTCTGTCCTAGTTGTGATTATTTTTGTGATGCATGTGATTGTTTCTGTCCTATCTCTGATTGATTATATATATATATATATATATATATATATATATATATATATATATATATATATATATATATATATATATATATATATATATATATATATATATATATATATATATATAATTGTTACGTGATGTTTTCTTCAACACACGTACTTAACTTATTTAAGGTTTTATGTGACAATAAAATATGCTTACAAGTGAATGAGTTAAAGTAACAACTGCTTGATCTAGGCAAGGACAAAGTAACAACTACTTGGGATAAGCAAGGATAAAGTAACAACTGCTTGATATCCATCCATCCATCATGACCATGCAGATAAGCGTGGGCGGTAATGTTTTGTCATATCACTCGATCACCAAAGTCGTGGACCATCTCTGTATTTCTGTCTCGACCATGCCACGTGGCCAACCATACAGGTATTTGCTTCTCGGTCTTCCCTTTGGTCTCTTCCCTTCGATCTTGCCAGTTGTCACCAAGTTCTCCAATTCATTTCTTCACATAACATTCCCAAAACAATTTGACTGTCTACGTCTAGTATCTCTAATCAGTTTACAATCTTCGTTTGTTTCTTGTAGGACTTATTCATTGGTCTTTCTGTCTGTTCATGATATTCTTTGCATTTTCCTCAGAAACTACATGTCCACTGCCGTCATATGTTTTTCAGCTTGTCTGCTCATTGTCCACGCTTCACATCCATACAAAAGTACAGGTTCTATGTAGCACTTCAGCACTCTTTTTCTCGTTTCAGGTGATATATTTTTATTGGTCAGTATGTTTTTCATATACTAAAACACTGATCAGACCAGTTATGCTGTATGGCTCTGAAACCTCGAGTACAACGAAAGGAGACGAAGCCTTGTTACAAACCTTTGAGAACAAAGTTTTAAGACGCATCTTTGGGCCCATTAGGGATACACAAAGTGGAGAGTGGAAAAGAAGAAGTAACAAAGACAATTTATGATCTGTTTAAGTCCCCGCTAATCACTGGTATCATGAAGGCTAATAGACTACAATGGCTGGGGCATATAGAAAGAATGGAAGACAATAGGGAAACAAAACTCGCTTACACTCAGGAAATAAATGACCATAGACCCCGAGATAGACCAAGAAGACGGTGGATAGATAATATATATACAGACCTACAAGCACTTGGAATCAACGACAGGCAAGAGAAGGTCAACCAGAGAGACGAATGGAGACGGATTGTATCTGCAGCAAAGAACCTCAATGGCTCGGAACGCTGAAGAAGAAGAAGAAGAAGAAGAAGTATGTTTTTCATCTTGAAAAAGGCTACCTTCGCAATGGCAGTTCTTGTTCTAATTTCTTCAAGGCATCTCCCATCTGATGTTAATATTGTTCCGATTGCTTGATATAGGCAAGGATAAAGTAACAACTACTTGAGATAGTTAGTTAGTCTTTCCTCTTGAGCCTAAGGCGGCGCATAGGGCAGAAGTCATGGCTCTCCATGTCCTGCGGTTCTCTGCTATCTGTTGTAGATCCTGGATGTTCACTTGGCCGTTGAATGAGACTTCTCTGATGATGGTTCTTCGCAGGGTCTCTCTTGGTCTTCCCCGTTTTCTTTTCCCTACTGGTGACCATAAGAGGGCTTGGTAGGGAGTCTTGTCTTGTCCATTCTGAGTACATGGCCGATGAAGTTCCAGCGGCGTTTTCTTATAAAATTGGATATTTTGCTTAGTATCTTGTCTTATTTGCGTATTGGTTATGAAATCTGTCCAGTGGATGTTTAAAATTCTTCTATGACATTTGTTCTCAAATTGTCTAATTTTTTATCTAAAGCTACCGTTGATTTCCAACTTTCGCATCCATATGTTAACACTGGAATCACACAAGAGTTAAAAATTGTAAGTTTCGTGTGTTTGCTGAGTGTCTTTGACTTCCAGATGTTTGAGTTTATTGATGGCACCAGATGCCAGTGCGATTCTAGATAATATTTCTGGCGTTGAGTCCCCTGTAGATGTCATTTTGCTTCCTAGGTATGTGAAGCTGTTGACTTTTTCAAGAACGTGGTTGTTTAATTTGAGTCGTCTGAACTGTTGGTAAGATCAATAGTTTTTGGTTTTGCTATGTTAATTTGGAGACCATTTTGTCCTGAAATATTTTAGGAGATGGTTTATTTTCTCTTGGGCATCTGGGTGTGTTGAACTTAAAAGCACTATGTCGTCGGCAAAGTCCAGGTCTTCTAGAATTTTGTCAATCCAATGGATACCCCTATTTGTGTTGTTTGTGCATTTGCGCATGACCCATCGATAGCTATTTCAAAGAGCATTGGTGACAAGACACAACCCTGTTTCACCCCCGTTTCCACTGAGAACCAGTCAGACTTGAGATAGGAAGAGATAAAGTAATAACTGCTGAGATAGGCATTTATAAAGTATTAACTGTCTGATTTAGGCAGTGATACGTAACAAATGCTAGAGATAGGCAATGATAAAGTAACAACTGTCTGATTTAGGCAGATATAAAGTAACAACTGCTTGAGATAGGGAGAGAGAAAGTAATAACTGCTTAAGATAGGCAGTGATAAAGTAATAACTACCCGAGATCGATATAAAGTAACAAATGCTAGAGATAGGCAGAGATACAGTAACAAATACTTGAGACAGGCAGAGATCAAGTAATAACTTCCTAATAGAGACACTGATAAAATAATAAATGCTAGAGATAGGCAGAGATCAAGTAAGGACATCCTGATATAGACAGAGATAAAATAACAAATGCTAGAGGTAGGCAGGCCGGTCTCCCTGGTCTAGGGGTTACATGACTTTCTCCGTAATCCCGTATACTCTCGTGAGTAACGTGACATGCGCGGGAATCGGTAGCGGTTCTCTCCGCGTCGGTAACTTACGGGGTGTGTGAGCTGGTCGCTCAGAAAGCAATAGCCAACTACTTAGTGTAATCTTGCCAAGAAATCAACAATTAGCTGAAAGATACTGATGTTGACAGCGATGTCCTGTAAAGGATATGCGAACAAAACAAAGATAGGCAGAGATCAAGTAATAACTGCCCGAGAGAAGCAGAGATAAAATAACAAATGCCTGTGATGGCTTGGCCACATGGAACAACCAGGACGGGAACACAGACCTGTTCCCAGACTGGTGACCATGAGACGGCCATACAACCACCACCGCCAACACACGCTTACCGTCGTGGTGTATGATGATGATGAATGACATGTAACCATGTTACTGTATTCTCTATCTAGTTTTCAAGTTTATTTCTTCTGTCTGCAGTGCAGTAAAGTACACGAGGAGGAGTTTAACACCGTATACAAGTCCTGCTGTACTGGAGTGCCCTCCATGCGAGACTACTGTAACTTCATCTACACAGAGCCTCCCAAGCGTGGCGGGTTGTGGATGTAATGAGTTAAGCACCTGGGGTCAGCGAATACCACAGCACCTGGTTATGGTTTACCAATTATCACCGGCGTTTCTCATTTCTGTCTTTGAAAACAATGTATGGGCATCCGATCAGGTCATTTTTCATGAAATTAAACTTAGTCAAATTTGACATATGTAAACATATTGTGTTTTCTTTATACATATGTTGTCCTTTTACAGCGATTTTAGGGATTAGTGAATGCAGTTTCTCAAGTACCCGTCATACCAAGGCTTGAAATCTGACGCAGACTATTCAGGAGCAGACCGTTTTGTGTTTATTTCGGTGATATGAACGTCGGCGGTTCAGAAAATAATGGCATCTAATGAATGTAACTATTACCAAGTAAATCACAAATACACAAAGAATGCTGGGGTTGATTGCCACGTTCTATACAGGACAGGCAATTAACTTTTGCTTTTAACACCGACCTTAAGAGGTTAGTGAATATACGAGTAGTTTCACAAATCATCATCGTACAGGGTCCAGGATTCGATGTCAGCTACAGACACTTTGGGAGAGCATCGCTTTGCGTTGATTGTGATGGTATGAACATCAACCTCTCAGAAAGCAATGACAAACAGTTATATGTCATTTACAGGACAGTGCTATCAACCCCAGCATGTACTTGCTGTTTGTGATTTACTTGGAAATTTTACGTTTAGTAGTTTGTCATTTCTTTATATATGACCGATACCTCATACTATTAAAATCAACGCAAAGCGGTCTGATTCCAGATAGCCGGCGGTTGATTTCGAGACCTTGATTCGATATGTCGGGTAGTTGTGAAACAGCCTTTCACCCACCCCTAAGTCACAGCTGTCGACTGTATGCAGGGAGAACACCGGGAGGTAAACCAGGCATGGAAGCTGAATGAGAACATGCCAGTAATGTACGTTATGCTGATGACATGACTGACCGCACCTGGCCTTCTTGACAGACGATAGTTTGGAAAATGGAGTTATACCTCTACATAACACAAAGTCTGGACTGAATTTTGAGACCATGTGGTGCCAATGCAGCATGATCCCTCTCTCGGCCTGCCTAGTTTACTCCGGAGGGAAGGTAACATCTAGGTCTGTAGCAAGACAAGCTGCAAAGCTACCGGATCAGCAAAGCAATATTCTGTCCACCTGTCGGAGCTTCCATCCTAGACCAGTTGCCGACCACGGTTTAGGGCCTGGTCTGCCCTGCCATGACATTTAGTCTTTGGGTTGCATTTCCTTGCATCAGGATAAAGCTTGAACCCTCCCAGTTGCGTTCCTCTGCCCGAAGCCGGTAGCACAATATGGGGTGTCGGGTTTTGGTGAGCGCTAATACCAACAACAACAATAATAACAACAACAACAACAACAACAACAAATCTTTATGTTCTAAGGGTTAAGAATTGGGCACGCAGGCCCGTCTTACATTCTGCCCTTCTATCACTCTCTTTCATACATTATATCATTCACCCATCATTCAAGGCTAACTGAAAACGGCAACAATATAAAAGATATGCATTATAAAGGCATGGGAAAAATGAAAAATCAATACTACACGTCTCAGTAATAGTAATGACTGGTGTGGCGGCACTTGTTATTAGCTATGATGAATATACTGGCCTACCAAAAGGGGACTGGCTGTTACACTAGGGTTTTATTATTATTATTATTATTATTATTATTATTATTATTATTATTATTATTATTATTATTTCTATTATTAAGGGGGAAGGTAATCCGTACTGAGATAGTGTTCTAATAATTTGCGATTATATGTATAGGGATTGATGATGTCTTTGATGTCTTGTGGAAGATTGTTCCACAGCTGAGTTGCAGAGTACGTTAAGCTTGTTTTGTATAAGTCTATCCTAGGCTTCGGAATGTGTAATATATTTAATCGTTTACTGTGTCTAGCATTATATTTAAACAATGGCCAAAGGTAATTTGGGGCATTCCGATGTAGGATTTTGTGAATTAGTTTGGCCTTATTGAAAAGCAGGCGTTTGCGGAGTGGTAGTAACTGAAGGCGTTTATGCAGGCTAGGATTGTCAGTTAAATGTTTGCTATTAATTAAACTCATGGCCCGTTTCTGGAGTGAGTAAAGTCGCTTGGTGCTTGAATTGGAACAACCGTCCCAGATTGTAGAGCAGTAGTCAAAATGTGTCTGTATGTGAGAAGTATAGAATATTTTCCTTGTGTCCTCATCAAGGAAATTTTTAATTTTGGCGAGTTGGTAGACTTTCTTAGCTGTTTTTTTTTTTTAGTAAGCGCTTGAACGTGGAGATTAAAGGTTAGGTTTCTATCACTGATGAGGCCTAATGTTTTGTGCTCAATTACACTTTCTACTGGCATGTTGTCGATGTGAAGTTGAAGTGATCTGTGTGAATTTAGAGTTTGAAGTCTTTGTCTGGTTGTTAATAACATAGATTTTGTTTTAGTGATGTTAATTTGCATACGGTTTGCATAGCTCCACCTAACTACATTATTTAATTCTTGTTGCAAAGACGCCTCCAGCAAATTACTGCTTTCAGCGTTTGTATACACTGTACAGTCGTCTGCAAATAGATCACAGGACGACGAAAGATGCAAAGGTAGATCGTTAATATATATGGCAAATAATAGAGGGCCAAGAATAGAGCCTTGCGGTACTCCAGTATTGAAGGTAATGGTTTGAGACAGAGACTTATTATGTGATACTACTTGCTTTATGTTTGATAGAAAAGATGTTATTAGCGTCACCACATTAGGACCAATGTTCATTGTCTCTAGTTTTTTAATTAAAATGACATGGTCTATCATATCAAATGCTTTTTTGAAATCGATAAACACAGCTCCACATAGATTGTTGTTATTTATATTATGGTGCCAATTTTCTATCATGTTTGTTAGGGCCGTATGGCAAGAATATTTTGGTCGAAATCCTGATTGACTGTCAACTATAAGCTTGTTGCGATCTAAATACTGTAATGTTACTTTATGGATGTGTTTTTCTAGTGGTTTAGATAGTGATGATAGTAAAGAAATGGGTCTATAATTGTTCGGGAGACCATTGTCCAATGAACCAGATTTAAGAAGAGGATACACTTTAGCGACTTTGAGAGCTGATGGAAAGTGACCTTTGGTGAGACACTGATTATAGACATAGGTTAGTGATATACAGATCACTGGCGCAGCACAGCGGAGAATCCGGTTGCTGATTCCATCTAACCCAGATGAGGTTGTGTTTTTTAGGCTACTGAGGTAAGTGAATACTTCAGTGACTGTCATTAGCGGTATGTCGGAAAGAATATCCCGGGAGCATCTATTCTCGCAAAACGATGACAGTAAAGATAGGTTGCAAGGAGAATCTGGTATTGAAGCCTTCAACTGATCTATGTCAGTTTGAAAAAAAATTACTGAATTGGTCGCATGAAATAGGATTTGATGGTAATGAATTTGAGAAGTTATACTTGTTTGTCAAGGTGTTAATTGCCTTCCATATATCCTTACTATTTGTCTTATCCATTACTAAGTTCTTAAAGTAATTTTTCTTTTCTCTTCGTATGGTATATTGAACTTTATTTCTAAGAGTACGGTATGTGCTGAGATCCCGCTTTTTATGTGCTTTATCTCTGTCTCTCATAATTTCAAGTATTTCCTGGGTGATCCAAGGTGGTTTGACGTGATGTTTTACTCGAACTTCCTTGATTGGCACATGTCTATCAAACACATCAATAAAGGTCTTCATCCAGGAATCCAGAGCATCATCTGGGTCTGGATGTTGATAAACATTGTCTAGAGGTGAACTGAGCAAGTCCTGTAAAAATGCGTTTTGGTTGAAATTTTTGTAGCTTCTATATTTTACAGTTATGTGTTTATGTTTAGGAGTTTTAATTCCTTTTTTAGACCACGTGCAGCATATTGGGTAGTGATCGCTCATTGCACAATTGGGTACGGTGCATTCTATGATATTGTCTGAGCAAGTTACATAAATGTGATCTATAAGTGTTGAAGATGATTTTGTTACTCTAGTATCTTGTTTTACTATTTGTTGGAAGTTGTATGATGCAATTATATTTCCCCATATTATGTGGGATTTGTTGGTGTCAATGTTAAAGTCTCCGAGTAGTATGATTTCCTTCCCGGAAGCGAAAACCACATCCATCATGGTAGTGAAGTTTTCGTACCAGACGTGTCCAGCACTGGGATTACGATAGAGGTAGCCAATTATCAGGGGTGTGCGGTTTTGAAGTTTTAGCTCTAACCAAATACATTCTATTTCGCAAGTTTCAAAGTCTAGCCTACGGTGAACATTTAGTAAATTAGAAACATAGGCTACTATGCCTGTCTCTTGTTTCCTACAGGAATCTCTTCTAAAAACTTTGTACCCTTTAATAGAGATGTCCTCATCTGAAATGTTTTCATTTAGTCTACTTTCACTAAGGCCGAATAAATGAAAATTTTGATTAAGAATAGAAGATAACTCTGGTAGCTTGTTAAATAAGTTGCAAATGTTTAAGTGTCCAAGGCGTATTCCTGACTTATTGAGCCAGTGTTGCCACTTCTCAGACATTTCACCCATGAAGTAAGTGTTAATTAGTCAAAATTAAGCAAAAATACAAGATCATAAAAATTCACAATTACATTAAATTACAAAATATCAGTAATATAAATCGCTATGTAAATGACAATATTATAACAATATAACTAATGAGACCAAAAATATAGTGCAAACACAGAACAAAACGAATTAAAACGTATGAACATACAACAATTAATTAACTCAAACTACTCGCAAGCTAGGTAACCAGCTGCTATCCAAAATAATGAATAAATGACTATACAAGTCAATCTTCCTGTTTAAAGTTGGGTATCCCACACGGGAGATAAAACGTTAAACAGTAATTAATTAAAGTTCAAGGAGGAAGCTCTTTTTCTGGTATCTTGCGTACAGGGCTAAGTTTTTATACATGTCCTATCTTACAGGTCTGTATTTTAGGGACATCATAAAGGCTTGATTCAGTGCCACAGGACTAAACTGCATCAAGTATAGAAGTTCTGGACTCCAATGATACAGAACCTGTTGTTGTCTACTAGGTGGCCCATTGCTGGCGTGAAGTTCTGGACTCAAATGATGTGGAACCTGTTATTGTCTACTAGGTGGCCCGTTGTTGGCGTGAGGGGGGGTGTCAAAGTGGTATTACTGCCGTGTGTGTGTGCCGATGTTTGCAACGATGGTTCCTTGCAGGGGAGGGCAGGAAAACTATTTTGGTAGTTATCTCCTTCCTGTGTGAAGGTGGGGGTAGGAAGGAGGGGTTGATTTATTCTTGGTAGCATGGGTGATCCTTGAGTGGCAGGAGTTTGGGGGTCAGACGCCAGCAGACGTTTACCTGGTGTAATGGGAAAGTCTCGTTCTTCAGGTAGTACCGTCTACTGTCATACAGTAGCTCTGTCATATCTAAAACATGACTTACGCTGGCGAGATAGTGTATACAATAATACATGACAATGGAGTCGGTATGGCCAATGGATAAGAACGGTGTTTTAAACAACCAGTGTTCTGATACCGAGGTAAGGAGTTCAACCCCTACATCGGATAGTTGGGCTGAAATGTTGACTTCTCGTCCTTGACTTGGGGACGTAAATTACAAGTACCTCTGAAATCGTAGTGGTTTCGCCAGATGGCGAGAGTCACAGATAATATGGAATGCTAATTCACACGCAAAATTCAATCCAGTGCAACTTAGAAGTTCAAAGCGAGTGAGGAAAAATCAAAACAAAAATACATGACAACGAATTGCTGCATAAACACTCAAAGTGAGCAGAAAGAACTTCAGATAAACAACACAACACAAAATATAGTCAAGACCAAGAAAATATGACAGCAAGAATGTACTCGTATACTGACAGCAACTCGGATAAATCTGACGCAAACAGAAAGTTTCAATTGTCACATGTCTGAATTAACAAAAGACAGAAGAAGTAAATGAGAAAGACGCAGAGAATAACATCATCTGTAACTAACCCGACACCCATAAAGTAATAAAACAAATATATGTGCGTGCGTGCGTGCGTGAGTGCATGGGTGGGTGGGAGTGTGTGTGTGTGTGTGTGTGTGTGTGTGTGTGTGTGTGTGTGTGTGTGTGTTGTGTGTGTGTGTTAGTTAATACTGCCTAAACTGCTCTATGCGTGTGAATCAGAGACATTGAATAAAAAAATTAAGTTGCATGTCCTTCACAGGACGTAGCAGTCACCCCCAGCAATTTCGCTGTTCGTGATTCCTGGGCAAATTTTACGTTCAGTAGTTTGCCATTGCTTTCTGAACGACCGGCTCCTATAACTTTTTCGAAAAAACCAGCACTGCTGAGTTTCGAATCCGGGTATACGGGCTCACAAACCGCGTTCGCAAGCCCTTAGCCACAGAGATAACAAAACAGCAAAACACTAGAGGCGTGTGGTTTCTTCCTAGACAGTTCAGACATCGATTTACTCCACAGAGGGCTAACAGACCCACATCCAAGTTTCGTGGAGAGAGGGTGGGTCGATGGGTGGATCGCACAGACCCACATCCAAGTTTTGTGGAGATAGGGTGGGTGGATGGGTGGATTACAAAGACCGATATCCAAGTTTTGTAGAGAGTGGATGGGTGGGTGAGAGTATCGCACAGGCCGTTAGCCAAGTTTGGTGGCGAGAGGGTAGGTGGATAACACAGACCGACATCCAAGTTTAGTAGAGAGAGGGCGAGTAGATGGATCGCACAGACCCACATCCAAGTGTTGTGGAGACAGGGTGGGTGGATGGGTGGATCGCAGAGACCGATATCCAAGTTTTGTGGAGCATGGATGGGTGGATAGCACAGACCGATATCAAAATGTTGTCGAGAGTGGGTGGGTGGTGGATCGCACAGACCGATATCCAAGTTTGGAGGAGAGTGGGTTGGTGGATGGGTGGATCGCACATACCGATATCCACGTTTTGTGGAGAGTGGGTGGGTGGGTTGATCATATAAAGCAATATTCAGGTTTTGTGAAAATTAGATGGGTCGGTGAATTACACATTTCAATATCCACGTTGTGTGGGTAGTGAGTGGGTGGATCAGGCAGGCCAATATCCAAGTTTTGTGTAGAGTGGGTGGGTGGATTGCGCATAATTATGGGAAGAAGATCAGTATCTCAGTTTTTCAGAGAGTGGATTGGGGACTGCGGGAGATCATGTTTTTAGATAGGAAAAGACCAATATCTTAATATTTCAGAGATTGGGCGGGTGGATCCCACAGACTGATGGAAAGAAGACCATTATCTTAGTATTTCAGAGAGTGGGTGGGTGGATCCCACAGATTGATGGAAAGAAGACTATTATCTTAGTATTTAATCTCACAGGATGGGTGGCTCACACAGATTGATGGAAAGATGATTGATTTCTTAGTATTTCAGAGAATTGGTGGGTGGATCCCACAGATTCATGGACATACAACTAATTTCTTAGTATTTCAGAGAGTAGCTTTCTTGGATCCTACAGATTGATGGAAAGAAGACGAATGTCTTAATATTTCAGATAGTTGGTGGGTGGATCCCACAGAACCAACGCCGGAGTCTTTTCATTACATCTTGACTTACAGAAAACTGACATTCAGGGATCGTATGGAAAAAGCTGCTATTAGATCTAAGAAAGAGCTCGGTGTGTTGAAGATCATGGCAGCAATGGACATGGAGCAAAGAATGTTGTTCATACTCAATCAGCATCTGATTATCTCAGTAACTGAGTTTGGACTGAGCTGCTCATTAGAGCGCATACAGAATGAAGTTATGCGGGTGATACTTGGATGCACAAGAGACATGCAAGTAATTTTCGTGCACTACCTCCTAGCTTTACCCACGATTGCAGACAGGTTCAAGGTGCTGCAGGCTAAATCATACCTGCGAGTGGCTGCTGACACGGAACACCCCCTTCATGAAGCCCTGGACACAGTTACGGATCACAGGCTAATCAGAGGGAAATCACGGATGGCTTAGGCAGAGGGCACAATCAGAGACGTGTGCATGCTTGAGTACATTGAGAAAGGAGTTGAGTGGGTGAGAATGCCAGTGGAAATGTCAGACATAAGCAAGGTCATAATAACACTGGATCGGGAATGCTGGGACTGGCCAGTAACAATTGATTCACCACAATTCGCCACCAAGCGATGTAATTCATCTACACGGATGGCTGTGTGCTAAAAGGTGAAAGAAGTGCCTGGGGTTCATTTTTTTTTTTTTTTTTTTTTGCATATCCTTTACAGGACATTGCTGTCAACACCAGCATCTTTCAGCTGTATGTTGATTTCTTGGCAAGATTACGCTCAGTAGTTTGCCATTGCTTTCTGAGCGGCCGGCTCACATACCCCGTAAGTTATCGATGCGATTCGAACCACCGCTGATTCTTACCGTCATCACGTTAACCCACGAGAGTATACGAGATTACGGAGAAAAGTCATAACCTCTAAGCCACGAAGCCGGCCCTGGGGTTCATAGCAAAGGTTAATGGATGGTGTTTCGTGCAGGAGAACCTGGCATATGATACCACAACATCTAGTCTGAAAATGGAGACCGGTGGAGTCCAGCGTCGTTCCGCTGTCTGGAGGATAAACAGCACACGCACGTCGAGACTGTAACGGACACACAAAGTATGATAAGAAAGGTGAACGCAGGAATGCTTTGGGCAGAGTGGCAGGAGTCAACTCAATAATCAAGAATAAAGAGCATTTGTTGGATTCCACCCACCCCTAATTTTTTAATTTTATTTCAAGATATGCTGATGTCATGGGAAACAAGTAGACTGACAGATTGGCTGGGTTTGCACCACTTGCTAGAGTATTGGTGCATGATAAGGAAGATGTGGTCGGGGTCCCTTTGAGATCGTGTGTATAGTGAGGAAGAACAGATAGATCATCACAGCTTGGAGAGAATGGTGCTGCATGGAGTGACTAGAGGATCTGGCCAACACTCGGGACTCCGAGGAAAGGCCAGACACAATAAGACTGCTACTGGTACCATTAATATTGGGACTCTTCGCTATTGAAAAAGAGGACGGAGTACGTATGGGAATGTCCTGAGTGCTGTGATGTCGGTTCTTGACTCGGTATCTATATCGCTACGTAAACAGGTGTATAAATTCACCTCTTTGAATACAATTGATCACAGAATTATAGGCAGATAATCCTATTTGCATTGTACCTGGAATACAGGTGCTTTACAATGGTATTAGAGACAACAAAAAGGGGACTTTTTAACCACTGAGTGTGCGTTGTATACGTTAAGTTTGATACTGACCTACAAAGTTAAACATGTAAAGTATCCTACTGGTCTGAGAGCCCCAGCAGAGCAATGGTTAGTGTGTGAGCCTGCCAGTCCGGAGGTCACAACTATGAACCTCACTCAAACGGTTTGTTGTGGTGCGTTAATTGACCTAGACTGCAAGGTTTCCACACCCTCAAATGGGAACCAAGAAATGTCCGGGAAATGGCATTAGTTTCTTCATATAGTCAGCTGCCTGCACTGTTTCCTCAAGCATCTGGCTCAGTACATTCGACTTCGACAAGTATTTGTTCGGATTTACTTTCCATCTACCCTTGATCTTCCCCTTTCTACCAACAAGGCAGCTCATAAATACATTTACGTGCAATGTTTGGCTTCATGCGTCGAAGTACACTTGTTCCTGCAGCGAGGCGCTGTCGTCATTTGGAGGTGACAGGTTCGAATCCTGGTGGGGTAACTACGGCTTGCAATGTTTATGTTGTCCAGTGTGACCTCTAGCTTTTGTTTCATTCTTATACTTCTTAGAGCTGCCACTCACTACATGTCAATTTATTTATGAGCTGTCTTATTGGCCTCAAAGGGTTACCAAAAATGCCATTTACCTACAAGACAGCAGGTTTGTGTTTTCCTTCTGGGCTCTGTCCCTTGATCTTTCCGACATGGGAAACCCTATCAGTAGCTACTTTACCGTCGACATAGATCTTGGGGTCACTGAAATACCCAAGTCCCTTCACAATTACAAGGAGGATATACAGCGGTGTCGATCATGGGAGGTACAATCAGCCGGCTTTTATATTGACCACATGACTCATCATGGGAGGTATGGTCTGGCGGCTTAATATTGATCACATGACTCATCATGGGAGGTACAATCAGCTGGCTTAATATTGATCACATGACTCATCATGGGAGGTATGGTCTGGCGGCTTAATATTGACCACATGACTCATCATGGGAGGTATGGTCTGGCGGCTTAATATTGACCACATGACTCATCATGGGAGGTATGGTCTGGCGCTTAATATTGATCACATGACTCATCATGGGAGGTATGGTCTGGCGGCTTAATATTGATCACATGACTCATCATGGGAGGTATGGTTGGGCTTAATATTGATCACATGACTCATCATGGGAGGTATGGTTTGGTAGCTTAATATTGACCACATGACTCATCATGAGAGGTAAAAGCTGGCTAATATTGATCACATGACTCATCATGGGAGGTATGGTCTGGCGGCTTAATATTGATCACATGACTCATCATGGGAGGTATGGTCTGGCGGCTTAATATTGACCACATGACTCATCATGGGAGGTATGGTTTGGTAGCTTAATATTGATCACATGACTCATCATGGGAGGTATGGTCTCGCGGCTTAATATTGATCACATGACTCATCATGGGAGGTATGGTATGGCGGCTTAATATTGATCACATGACTCATCATGGGAGGTATGGTCTGGCGGCTTAATATTGATCACATGACTCATCATGGGAGGTATGGTTTGGTAGCTTAATATTGACCACATGACTCATCATGAGAGGTACAATCAGCTTGCTTAATATTGACCACATGACTCATCATGGGAGGTATGGTCTGGCGGCTTAATATTAACCACATGACTCATCATGGGAGGTATGGTCTGGCGGCTTAATATTAACCACATGACTCATCATGGGAGGTATGGTCTGGCGGCTTAATATTGATCACATGACTCATCATGGGAGGTATGGTCTGGCGGCTTAATATTGATCAATTGACTCATCATGGGAGGTATGGTTTGGTAGCTTAATATTGACCACATGACTCATCATGAGAGGTACAATCAGCTGGCTTAATATTGACCACATGACTCATCATAGGAGGGATGGTCTGGCGGCTTAATATTAACCACATGACTCATCATGGGAGGTATGGTCTGGCGGCTTAATATTGATCACATGACTCATCATGGGAGGTATGGTTTGGTAGCTTAATATTGACCACATGACTCATCATGAGAGGTACAATCAGCTGGCTTAATATTGACCACATGACTCATCATGGGAGGTATGGTCTGGCGGCTTAATATTAACCACATGACTCATCATGGGAGGTATGGTCTGGCGGCTTAATATTGACCACATGACTCATCATGGGAGGTATGGTCTGGCGGCTTAATATTAACCACATGACTCATCATGGGAGGTATGGTCTGGCGGCTTAATATTGATCACATGACTCATCATGGGAGGTATGGTCTGGCGGCTTAATATTGATCACATGACTCATCATGGGAGGTATGGTTTGGTAGCTTAATATTGACCACATGACTCATCATGAGAGGTACAATCAGCTGGCTTAATATTGACCACATGACTCATCATAGGAGGTATGGTCTGGCGGCTTAATATTAACCACATGACTCATCATGGGAGGTATGGTCTGGCGGCTTAATATTGATCACATGACTCATCATGGGAGGTATGGTTTGGTAGCTTAAGTATTGACACATGACTCATCATGAGAGGTACAATCAGCTTGGCTTAATATTGACCACATGACTCATCATAGGAGGTATGGTCTGGCGGCTTAATATTAACCACATGACTCATCATGGGAGGTATGGTCTGGCGGCTTAATATTGACCACATGACTCTCATGGAAAGTATGGTTTGGTAGCTTAATACTGATCACGTGGCTCATGGAGGTGCCGAGTGGTCTGTACAAGTCTGCCAT
This sequence comes from Cepaea nemoralis, assembly GCA_014155875.1. Lineage (NCBI taxonomy): Eukaryota > Metazoa > Mollusca > Gastropoda > Stylommatophora > Helicidae > Cepaea > Cepaea nemoralis. The sequence goes on from JACEFZ010027459.1 coordinate 227,208, forward strand.
ATACCCAATATGCCAATGGTGTATATAAGTTTTATTTACTTTATTTTACTTGACTGACTGACTGACTAAATTATTGACTTACTGACTGACTGATCGACTTACTCACTTACTGACTGACTGACTGATTGGCTTATTGACTTACTAATTGACTGACTGACTGATTTATTTACTGACTGACTGACTAACTGACTGACTTATTGACTGACTGACTGACTGAACTGAATGACTTACTTACTTACTTACCTAATGACGTATTGACTTACTTAATTACTTACTTACTTATTTAATTAGTTACTTACCTACTGACTTATTGACTTACTTACTTACTTACTTACTTACCTTCTTACTTACTTACTCACTTACTTACTTACTTACCTTCTTACTTGCGCACTTACTCACTTACTTACTTACTGACTGACTGACTGACTGACTGACTTACTTACTTACTTACTTACTTACTTACTTATTGACTTACTTACTTACTTACCTACTGACTCATTTATTTACTTACTTACTTACGCACTTACTTACTTACTTACTTACTTACTTGTATATCTAACTTACTGACGTGTATCTCCAACATACTGACATATCTCTCCAAATTACTGACATGTATCTCCAACTTACTGACACGTATCTCCAACTTACTGACGTGTATCTCCAACTTACTGACGTGTATTTCCAACTTACTGACATGTATATCCAACTTACTGACATGTATCTCCAACTTACTGACGTGTATCTCCAACTTACTGACATGTATCTCCAACTTACTGACATATATTTCCACCTTACTGACATGTATCTCCAACTTACTGACATGTATCTCTGTCACACGTCGTTCTTGATGATAATATCACGAAGTTCTTACGATGATATATTCATGATATTGTTGTGTGATGGTCGTTGTCTAGGTAACGATACTCATGGGGTGTCAATGGAGATATCTAACTGTCTTGCAATATAACTCATCCCCGCAGTGCTTGTCCACCAGTAATTAAACAAGATTCCGTTGGCGCACATAATCCTTTATTACAGAAATAAGACGGACAGACGGAACATGTTATACATCCAGAAATAATGTAATCCATAGAATATAATATCCTCCTCACAATTTAACCAGCACACATCAATGCCTTCTCAAGCCTGCTTCATATCAAATTCACAAGACATTTAGTCCAACTACTATCCACGACTGGATCTCCTACAACACAACCCACACATTGGGTCGGAGCCACTGCTCAACTATGCAACCCACTCTGGGTTTTGGCCCTCACTTCCTATAGAACCCACTCTGGTTCAGGCCTCTCTTCACAACTAGGAGAACAACACAACACGGAGATTTCTAACTCCGCTTCTCCTTAGAATACCGACCAGTTCGGCATCTACACATCAACTATCCTGAAGTCCCTTGACTTCACACAAAACTAAACTGTCCTTCCCCCATCCCCTGGGGTCACACTCACCCTTCCCATTATTTTATTTCTCAGGACTGGCTGTTTTCTCATAGCCAGGTCAGTCACTTTACTGTCTCCCACTCTCATCTCCATTCTTCCTCATGCCCGTGTCACTCACCTCAATGTCAGTGACCCAGGCTTATGTCATTACCCCCCTCTTAAAAGAAAACTTCGTTTTCAAATATTGGGAGACTAAAACCTACTAAACATGTGACCCAGACATAATGCCTGGGTAGCCCTAAGTATGGCTGCACCTTACTCTAGCTACATTGTACACTCCCATATTCCGCATACATCAATACAAACAACCATCTTTCTATCTTGTGTACCAATGCATGAACTTATACATCACATAATAATAATACATAATAGGAAAGCATTATACTTATGTACCCACAGGTCTCTTAATACTTCACGACCACACAATACTATTTGTGTACCGACCCTATATCAGGTGGTTCTGTTCTTGCATTAACCCTCCTCTGATTCCTGTCGATGTTGTGTCTACCTTTCGTGTACCCATGACTCATGGTACCTCTACAATTACAACATCTGTTTGCTATCCCTAGCCCTGGGTCAGTAATGTCGCGAACACTCTTTTGACCTGACTCAACTTTCCTATCTGCATATTGCACCGTTACACTTGAGTCTCTGTTTAGTCTGAACTCTTTATTCAATCTTGGCCCATATACCTGGCACCTTGCTTTCTGCTGCATACGCTTTATGCCTATGTGCCCTGCACATGCACTATCCTGAGCTGTTGTAGTATATCGGTCTCTATGTCCTAAAGGTACTGCTCCTTGCCCACGTGCAGTTCCACTATCTGAAAACCTGCGAGTGAGAACATTGTTCTTCCTCTCGAAGCACCATCTACCTTTCTTTGACTGCCTATGTTCTACTCTCCTACACCCTTGGGAACATTTGTTCAGAGTAGTATCTTGTCTCTGGGAGTCACTAGCACTATATTTGGGATCCATTCTCATCTGCTCAGCTGTACTATCCTTGTCCTGAGTTCCTGTGTCTACTTCAAGTGCCTCTTCTACCTCAGCTATACTCTCTAATTTAGGTTCTCTTGTGGTAACTACCTCGTTACTGCTTACACTATATTTTCGGTCCCAATAAACTACTTCCTCTTCTGTACAATCTTTAACTCCTATAACATTTCCTATGATGAGATCTGCCACTGGTGAGTCTAAAACACATGCTGTCACTCTTCCTGTTATGTATGGTATTTTTACTGTTATCACGGCTATTGGGTAGTATTCTACTATCCCATTAAATGTTATGGATTTAATCTTTTTTCCTGTATAATCCGAGGGTTGCACTAAACTCTTTCACACCCCGATGGACGTACATCCGGAATCCCTAATTGTTAACGCTGGCCTATCATTAACAAACCCATGATGCATCTTTAAACTTCCTCCTTCATGTACTGCTGATCCTGCTTTAACTGTGTGACCACATATTAGGACTGGCTGACCGTCTTTTTCAAAAAGAGGTTTGCACCCACTACAATCTTCATTGTTCAGCGTCTCAATTACTTGCGCTGCATTTGAGTGCTCTGTTTCTCTCATTCTGCATTGATGGCTGATATGCCCCTTCCTTCCACATTTGAAACAAGTAATCTCCCTTTTACTGTTGTTCGTTGGTCCATCTGATGGTTGTGTATCACACTCTGCTGCCTTGTGTCTCCAGCTCCCACAATTCCAACATCCGGCATAATTTGGACGTCTCTGGAAGTTCCCTCTTCTATATGGGTACCGTCCTACTCTACCACTATTGTTTCATCGGAAACCATTATCTTGAAGTACTTGTTGCTCACCTTTCTGTGCTGAATCCACACTTTTCGCCCTTGGTCTGATGACTGGATTCTGGTCCTGTTTAGTGTACGCTGCACAAACTATTTCCTCACTCATTAGTTTCCCAATAGAACTGTTAGGATGTGCAGTCATGTAATTTTGCCCTAACTCATACATTGTGTCTATGTCCTTTGGCTTACGTTCCTCAAAGAAAGCTATTAAGTTAGAATTGCATGCAGATACTACCTTGTCTCTTAACATTAGATCTACTAATTTATTAAAATCTTTCCTTCTTCTGCGAGCCTCCATCCATTTGTTAAATGTATTCTTTACTGTGTTAACAAAGTCTGTGAAATCTTGATTTGTCTCTGGCCCTAACTGTCTAAACTTTGTCCTATATCCATGCTCAGTTAGTTGGAACTTTGTCAGCAAACGTTGACGTAAGATAGTGTAGTTGTTTCTTTCTTCTACATGTAAATTGAACATGGTGTCTAGTGCCTTTCCCGTTAGAAGCTCCCCTAGACTAATAGCATACTGTTCTTCTGGGATGCCTAACACTTTCGCTGATGCCTGATATCTGTCAAGATAAGATTCAAGGTTGTCTCGGTCCGTAAAGTATGGCAGTTTTAATCTCTGTGACGACTGCGATGGTCTTCTGCTTTCCTCTCCTTGACCTTTCGAAGATAGTACTAGTTTTATTAACTCGATTTCAGTTTGCATCTGACACTTGATCTTCTCTTTCTCAATTTCCATTTCAGCTAACTTTACTTCCTGTAGACGTTTGTTTTCCATTTCAGCTAGTTTTACTTGTGTCTCTTCCTGTAGACGCTTTGCCTCGCGTTCATTATGCCTCTCCTCTCTTTCCCAGTGCTGAACTTCTTTCAATTTTGCTTCTGCAAACTCCTGTAACTCTTTAACTTTCAGGCCTATTCGTTCCCCTGCTTCAATATATTCCATTAAAGTAGGCATCTTGTACTTGTGGACACGTTGCTGTCTGTCAGCCAACTATAAATGTGAAGACTCTGCTGTTAGTCTTTGTGTCACTTCCCTAAGTACACCAGCATTCCCTGTGTACGTAAATTCGTAGTGCTAAAATATCACTCTGTACTCACCCAGTCACTCTATAAGCACTAGGTAGTGAGGGGGAAAGTATCACCTATACTCCCTCGTATATATATATCTATGACCACAAGTTCATAAAGTCCCTGGAAATATCGTTAAACATACATATAGTTAGTTAGTTAGTCGACAGATCATCCTCGTTGCACATCGAACCATTCAGTCCATAAGTGCTCGGATCCCCTCCTCAGCAAATCCCGCAGCGTGTAGCGGCTAACGACGCCAGTTCTGTGTTGGTTTATCAATCTTCTTTGGCTTCCTGCGTAGTGTTCTTGTTTGGCCACCCCTCTTTTAATTTGCTGCTCCCGCAGTCTGGCCATTGTTGTAGATTCACAGTCATCACTTGGTTCTCGCAAAAGTCTCACTTCTCGTAGAGCATTCAGAATGTCAGCCTGGTCCATGGCGCGTCCGCCCTCCACAGTTGCCTCACCTGCGAGCTTGTCAGCCCGCTCATTTCCTTGTACTCCCGCATGACCTGGCACGAAGATGAAACTAATCTTTGCCAGCCGAGACCGCTTCAGAGGCAGCAACCACTCTCTTCGGATCGACCCCTCCTCTATCCTCTTGATCATGTTCATTGAGTCGCTAAGGAAACAAGCCCTAGTGAATGTCTGTGTCTCGAGCCAAGTTATTGCTTTACTTACTGCCATGACTTCCATGGTCAGGCTACTTGTGGTTTCAGTGAATGCACCAGAGTCCTCCTTCACAATTCTCCCTCCGGCCCGAGCTGTAAAGGCCCATGAGCTTCTCACATGTCGGACGACCGACCCATCTGTGTAGATGACCGCGTCACCGTCTAGCGAATTCTCGAAAATCAACGCTTGTACTTCAGCCTCAACAGCAGCCGGATTTTCTTGTCTGCATTTTCTATCTAGTTGGATGCAAACTGAAAAGGATGTGCAGAAGTCTGTTGGCACTTGCACCCACTCCTCGCCAGGTTCTAAGTCCTCAAGTGAACACACCTGTTGAAGAATGTCTTCGGCTTGACCCATCCACGACCGTCCTCTTTTTAACCTGCTGCCCTTCACCTTCCTAATTTCACTATGCAGTGGATGTTGTGTGTTTGCGTTAATTTGAGGTAGGCGCGTGCCCTGCAAACTTGTATTCTCTCTTCAATGGTTGGAAAATCAAGAAGGTAGCGCATCGCCCTGCATGCTGTATCTCTTGTACATCCAAGAATAATGCGCATTGCTTCATTCTGTATCCTTTCCATCCTTTCTATCTGCTTATGGCTGAGAGTCAGGATTGCCATTGCATACTCCAAAACAGACATGACCAGCCCCTCGTACAGAAGACATAGATGGCGCTGCTCACAGTTTGCTGCCGCCATCACCCGCATCGCTGCCAAACCCCGCTTGGCCTTTGTTATCACCTGGTCTATGTGCACATTATAAGCAAGGCTTCGATCAAACCGTATCCCCAGGTAATTCATTGCCTGCGTTCTTTCCACCGTCTCTGAACACAGCATTACAGTTGGTGTTGGATTGTTGACAATATGATTATTCAACGAGAACCAAGTCACTGTTGCCTTTGTTGGGTTGACCATTGCCCCAGCTTCATCACACCAAGTACTTATGCGATTGAGTTCGGTTTGTAGTTCCACAGCAACCTCCTCTCTATCCTTACCCTGACGATACACTAAAACATCATCGGCATACGACAATGTCCTGCCAGGTCCAGTGATCTGCTCACTGGTGATTCTCACTGTGTAGGCGTTGAACAGTACCGGAGATAATGGCGATCCTGTGGTAGGCCAGGATATATTGTTGTTGGTTCCGAAGTCCAACTGCCACATCTAAAAACTACTTTCCGTTGGTAGAGGGCTGCAGCGATCCAACTAAGGAGGAATGGACTTACGTTTAGTTCAAGAAGCTGAAACATTAAAAAATCCAGTGGTACTCTGTTGTATGCGTCCTCAAGATCAATCGCTGCAGCAACGGTTTCAGTGCCTGCGTGGAAACCTTCATAGACATCCTGGGCAAAGACTGCTGCATTGGTCCAGGTTTCTCTTTTTGGACGGTACCCACCCAGGGTAGGTGGGAAAACACCTTGCCTCTCTAGTTGGCTTGATATTTTCCTGGCAATTACCTTCTCCAGCAGCTTGCCTATTGTATTCTGCATGGTTATAATTCGATATCCCTGAATTTTTTTGTGGTCTTTGTCAGGCTTCGGCAAGGGAATCAGATAGCTGTGTAACCATTCCTCCTTGATGCTATCACTCCCTATACTGTTGTTGTACATGTCTGCTAATTTCTCTAGCTCATTGTCGGTACACCTATTTATGTCGTCGTATCTTATGCCATCAGGACCTGGAGCACTGTTTTTTGATCGTCGAAGCACAGCATACATATAAATAATAATATAAACATACATATAAATACATATACAAACAAATGGATGATAACACTAAGTGATGACTATCCAACGCTAGACTTCACAAGCTGAGTACACGGAGACGATGATCACACAGAAATAAACCACAGTAACAACCACAAGCTTGTGTAGGGACACCCACAGTGCGCGTAAAATATAAACTGACTCAGATACCACTAGATAGTAGACACGACAACAGTTCACAATAATAACATATATCCGAACACAGTAAATATCATATGCAAATATTATGAAAAGAAAGAGAAACAAAACCAATTTATAGCATCAACATATACACAAATCTGACGTCAGACAACTCGGCTCTAGATATTGGTTAAGACTATTCCAATGCCACTGCACGACACGTTAACTCATTAACGTTTTCCTTACAAAAATATCGTAAGCACCAGAAAGAAAAATAAATTTTTGTGCTGTATCCCGACTCTCGAGAAACACCCCAAAAATCCCCTACACCTGACAAACACCGGACCACATACACGTAATTGCGTAACAACCGACAACAATATTTATAAGACAATGAGCAGCAAACAGAATGTCCAACTCGTTGGCCGACAAATATGTGCCCATTAATCCGTCGCCACAAGTTCTTTTTATTCCGTCACTAAAGTTTTTGTTCGTTTTAATAGTTATTCGCAAACCGCTGAGAATGTCTGCGACACTAGATTCCAAAACGACTTATTGATTCGTTGATTGGTTAATGAATTTCACGTTTAAATCACAAGTTCCAACTGTCGACAAAGCTGAAGATGATAGTGATTATCCAACATGTTCTGCCTTGACACAGTCCGTAACGTTATTTACTTTCTCTGTACGTGGTAACACAAAAGTAATAATCCAAAATGTTCTTTTTAGCTTAGTTGCTGAAATGGTTCTATGTGTATCCTATATGTTGTAGATTCACCAAGAGAAAAGACCAAAATGATGGCAGGAAATGTTCAACATTTTAATTTTGTACAGTCAGTTCTTTTTTTTTCTACTGTGTGCAACTATGTTCGCGGAGATGCCACGTCATCAATCGTTGACAAAATGTTTGCTGATTATGAGGTAATGAACACAAAGGGCTTTTAACAAAGACGACCATAAAGTCTTGTTTCACACAAAAACAGCTTGTTTATCCAGTTCCACTATGGAACATCTCAGTAACTTTCCACTGTCCCAACCTTGACCCGCAGGTCAACTTCAGTAATCTTTGTCACAATAATACACACTGTAAACTGACCGGACACTTTTCTCGTTATACAAAAACACTTTCCACACAACTTCTCAGCCCCGACACGGCTGCTATTTTTAACTTCGTGAAAATACACTTTACACCATTAACCCGCCCCAACTCTGGCGGTAGGGTTCTTGTTGCCACCCGTCTATTTAACTGCGTCAATAAATCTTGACCAGTCAACTTGCGACAACACAGTGCGTTTCCTCAGTACACACACACACACACACACTTCTCCCCACATACAGGATGTTGCGACGAAATTGCTCGCTGTCTTCAATCTTTGGTTCAATCCTGTCTTGTCAAACACACACACTAGGACTGACCTCACTTGTTGCAAACCCCTCACTGTCCACGCGACATTTCCTCTGTGCTGTCCCTGACCAAACACCCCTGCTACTGCAATCGACTCTCCCGGTTAGTCTGTATGGCGTGTCTTTATCACCGACAGCGGTAATGTCCTACACACACACACGCTGCCCTCGCCACTCTGGATTCAACACTGGTCTTTCAGCGCCGCGTCTGCTAGTTTCAGCATTCCTGCCTGGTATCAAGTTTACTTGTCACCGTAATGGACTCTCCCGGTCGATTTGTACTGCGTTAATTCTCCTGGCGCCCTGTCTCGTCTGTTTACGTGTGCTGACCGTCGTTAATTTACCTGTAGTAAACCTGACGTGAACTGACTGCTCGCCTGTGACCTCCGCCGCGCATTATCCCCGAGCGCTGACAGTTTTTCTTCGATGTGGCGTCTTACCCACAAAAAGAGTTCACATTACCCTCTTGACGAAGTATTGTTTCAATTGATGGAACGACGTCACAAATAACTCCTCTCTCAGCGAAGAGCCCACAGATATCTCCGAATGACAACAATGTCTATAATGCTCTTGACCGTACGTAACCTTCCAGATACTCCTTACTAAGCGACCAGCGCCCAGATGTCACACGTCGTTCTTGATGATAATATCACGAAGTTCTTACGATGATATATTCATGATATTGTTGTGTGATGGTCGTTGTCTAGGTAACGATACTCATGGGGTGTCAATGGAGATATCTAACTGTCTTGCAATATAACTCACCCCCGCAGTGCTTGTTCACCAGTCATTAAACAAGATTCCGTTGGCGCACATAATCCTTTATTACAGAAATAAGACGGACAGACGGAACATGTTATACATCCAGAAATAATGTAATCCATAGAATATAATATCCTCCTCACAATTTAACCAGCACACATCAATGCCTTCTCAAGCCTGCTTCATATCAAATTCACAAGACATTTAGTCCAACTACTATCCACGACTGGATCTCCTACAATACAACCCACACATTGGGTCGGAGCCACTGCTCAACTATGCAACCCACTCTGGGTTTTGGCCCTCACTTCCTATAGAACCCACTCTGGTTCAGGCCTCTCTTCACAACTAGGAGAACAACACAACACGGAGATTTCTAACTCCGCTTCTCCTTAGAATACCGACCAGTTCGGCATCTACACATCAACTATCCTGAAGTCCCTTGACTTCACACAAAACTAAACTGTCCTTCCCCCATCCCCTGGGGTCACACTCACCCTTCCCATTATTTTATTTCTCAGGACTGGCTGTTTTCTCATAGCCAGGTCAGTCACTTTACTGTCTCCCACTCTCATCTCCATTCTTCCTCATGCCCGGTCACTCACCTCAATGTCAGTGACCCAGGCTTATGTCAATCTCCAACTTACTGACATGTATCTCCAACTTACTGACATGTATCTCCAACTTACTGACACGTATCTCCAACTTACTGACATGTATCTCCAACTTACTGACGTTTATCTCCAACTTACTGACGTGTATCTCCATTTTACTGACGTGTATCTCCAATTTACTGACGTGTATCTCCATTTTACTGACGTGTATCTCCAACTTACTGACATGTATCTCTAACTTACTGACATGTATCTCCAACATAGTGACATGTATCTCCAACTTACTGACATGTATCTCCAACTTACTGACATTCTCTCCAACTTACTGACATTTATCTCCAACTTAATGACGTGTACCTCCAACTTACTGACATGTATCTCCAACTTACTGACATGTATCTCCAACTTACTGACACGTATCCCAACTTACTGACATGTATCTCCAATTTACTGACATGTATCTCCAACTTACTGACATGTATCTCCATCTTACTGACATTTATCTCCAACTTACTGACATGTATCTCCAACTTACTGACATGTGTCTCCAACTTACTGACATGTGTCTCCAACTTACTGACATGTGTCTCCAACTTACTGACAAGTATCTCTGTGTGTGTTACTGGGGCCTCTAAGTGAAGCAGAGAACACTCACACTGTTTCCTTCCAAGCATGCCATATGAGACAACCCAGGGGATTGGTGTAAGACAGGCTTCCTCGTTTCTTAGATAACAATCATGAAGAAATATATAGCTCGCTAGACGTGAATTTGCTTGACGGTCGGATCGCACAGGCCGATATACAATTTATTTGGAGAGTGGAAGGGAGGGTGGGTCATATAAAACAATAACCAAGTTGTTTTAAACGTGGATGCATGCGAGGATCACACAGATAAAAATCCAGGTTTTGTGGATAGTGTATAGGTGGATCACATGGTCCGATAGCCAGGTTTTGTGTTGCGTGAATTGGTGGATCACTCAGAACAATATCCATATTTTGTGTAGAGTTGGTTGGTGGATCACACATATAGATGGAAAGAAGATCTGTATCCAAGTGTTACGGTGAGTGGGTGTGTGAACCTACATATAGAATGACAGATCAGCATCTCAGTTTTTCAGAGAGTGTGTGGGTGGAATCCACAAATCATCATAATCATCATGTGGCATGCCGACAAGCGTGGACGGTCATGTCTCGCCGACTCACTCGATCACCAGAGTCGTGGATCAGCTCAGTGTTCCTGTCTCGACCATGCCACGTGACCAAGCCATCCAGGTATTTACTGCCCTGTCTTCTCCTTGTTTTCTTCTCCTAGATCTTGCCAGTTGTCACCAAGTTCTTTAATTTAGTTCTTCTCATAACGTGACCACACAATTGTGACTGTCTACATCCAATTTCTTTAATCAGTGTACGAATTTCATTTCTTTCTTGTGGGACATGGTTATTGGTTTTTCTGTCTGTCCATGGTATTCTTTTAATTTTCCTCAACATGTCCACAGCCATCAGATGTTTTTCAGCTTGTTTGCTCATTGTCCACGCCTCACATCCATACAAAAGCACAGGTTCTATGTAGCACTTCAACACTCTTTTTTCTCGGTACAATTGATATCTTTTTATTGGTCATTATGTTTTCCATCTTGCAAAAGGCTATCTTCGCCTTGGCGATTCTTGTTCTAATATCTTCAAGACATCTCCGGTAAGATAGATGGAAAGAAAAGAAAATTTCCAGGTTTTACAGAGAGTGGATGGGTGGATCGCGTAATAAGATGAGCAAAGACTAGTATCTTAGTATTTCAGATAGTGGGTGGGTGGATCCCACAGCTTCTCCACTTACTGATGACAGACAGAAGAAGAAGAAGCAGAACTGTCGCTGAAACATGTATTTCAGTTACATCGGTTCATTACGCTACTCCAGTACACGTTGAAGCTATTTCTATAGTATGAAACGTTGGGTTATAATCTTCAAGTGTTATCTGAGAGAAACGTTGAATTATATTCTTCAAGTGTTGACTGAGAGAATCGTTGGGTTATAATCTTCACGTGTTGACTGAGAGAAACGTTGGGTTATAATCTTCAAGTGTTATCTGAGATAAACGTTGAATTATATTCTTCAAGTGTTATCTGAGAGAAACGTTGAATTATATTCTTCAAGTGCTGACTGAGAGAAACGTTGGGTTATAATCTTCACGTGTTGACTGAGAGAAACATTGAATTATATTCTTCTAGTGGTATCTGAGAGAAACGTTGGGTTATAATCTTCACGTGTTGACTGAGAGAAACGTTGAATTATATTCTTCAAATGTTTGACTGAGAGAAACGTTGGGTTATAATCTTCACGCGTTCACTGAGAAAAACGTTGGGTCATACCTGTTATCTGAGAGAAACGTCGGGTTATAATCTTCAAGTGTTATCTGAGAGAAACTCTGTGTTGTAATCTTAAAGTGTTATCTGAGAGAAACGTTGAATTATACTCTTCGATGTAATCCTCAAATGTTAATTGAGAAAAGCATTGTGTTATAACCTTTAAATGTTAACTGACAGAAACCCCAAGTTGTCATCTTCAAATGTTATCTAAGGTAAACCTGAAGTTGGAATCTGTGAGTTCAAGAAACCATGTTTCAATTATAATGTAATGTTGGAAAGAATATAATTTTTTACTGCTAAAGCACGTCTTTAGAATCACCGAGGAGACGATAGGCCTGGAAAAGTTCGGGAGCCAGAACCAGAAAAACTAATTTTTTTTCGCATATCCTGTACAGGGGATTGCAGTCAACACCAGCATTTTTTAACTGCTGCTGATGTCTTGGCAAGTTTTTATGTTCAGTAGTTTGCCATTTCTTTCTGAACGACAGACCCACATACCTCTGTAAGTAACCAGCGCGACGCGATCCGCTGCCGAATCTCGCGCAGCTGTGTTTCGTACGTGGGATGCGGGATTACAAACAAGGTCCTTAACACCTTCGCCAGGGATACCGGCAACTATATATTAATTATTTGGTTGTTTCGGGATTTGAAATTTAAATATTGAGAACAACCCACTACTGGCAACGCGGATCGTATTCTGGTATGAACCTAAGGCCTACCCACGTCAATATGGATCGGTCAGGGATATGCACTACTGACGAGCTCAAACGAGAGCGAAACTCGAGTATAGTGCTTCCATATTGACGTGGATAGGCCTTAGGTTCATACCAGAATACGATCAGCGTTGCCAGTAGTGGGTTGTGCTCAATATTTAAACTATATATTACCTCGAGGTAATTTAAATACATTACTGCTTTGTCCGATTCCTACCCGTAGCTATGATCCGCTTTGAGGATTAATTTGACCGGCCACTGCCATTCACGTCACCTGGTCTTACTAGAGGTTTATGCCAACTGCCCTCGTCGCCAACGATCGATTAACTAATGTCCACATCGAAAGGAGCATTTATGTTATGAAAATATTTTCTGTCCATATTTTGCTCGGAAAGTCAGGTATCCATATTTACAACCAAACATTGAGACAGTTGTTTCTGTCACTGTGTCAAAATACGGTGCCTGGAGAAATAATTCCCAGAAATAATTTATGTAACCACCGCGAACTCTTCGGTATAAAAGAGCGAGAATTGCATGGGCAAGTTCACACCTAAGGTCTGTCGGTCTGAACTTTAATATTTTTGTACAGTTTGGTATCTGTTCGACCAGGTCGTTGTCTCTGTTTGCTTCTCAAGGACCAGAACAATCTTCATCACATATCCAAGGTAAGCTACATGTAGTTGTTTATCTCTGTGTCATTTTTTTTATTTTAAATTTGTAAACTAACGATTTTTTTAATATTTTAAATTCGCATATCCTTTACAGGACATCGCTACCAACAGCAGCATCTTTCAGCTGTCTGTTGATTTCTTGGCAAGATTACGCTCAGTAGTTTGCCATTGCTTTCTGAGCGGCCGGCTCAGTTATCCCGCAAGTCACCAGAGGGGGTAGAACCGCTCCCAGTTCTCGCCCGCTACGAGACTCTGCGTGATAAACGGATATTACGGAGAAAGTGGTGTATCCCCTCGGCCAGAGAGACCGGCAAACTAACGATTTAGCATACATTATAATTTGAGCAGGTCATTTTGCTTTTATTCATTATATTAATGTTATTGATACAGGTGATTGTCTTCTTCTTCTTCTTCTTCTTCTTCTTCTTCTTCTTCTTCTTCTTCTTCTTCTTCTTCTTCTTCTTCTTCTTCTTCTTCTTCTTCTTCTTCTTCTTCTTCTTCTTCTTCTTCTTCTTCTTCTTCTTCTTCTTCTTCTTCTTCTACTACTACTTCCCCTTCTCTACTACTACTACTACTACTACTACTACTACTACTACTACTACTACTACTACTACTACTACTACTACTACTACTACTACTACTGCTGCTGCTGCTGCTGCTGCTGCTGTTCCTACTACTACTACTACTACTGCTGCTACTACTACTACCACTACTACTACTACTACTACTACTACTACTACTACTACTACTACCACTACTATTACTACTACTACTACTACTACTACTACTACTACTACTACTACTACTACTACTACTACTACTACTACTACTACTACTACTACTACTACTACTACTACTGCTACTAATACTACTCCTGCTGCTACTGCTATACCTGTTGCTTCTATTATTATAACTAATAATACTACAACATTTTTTAAAGCATTTCCCATCTATGGATTCGTCATGTGAGGGGGCCATCACATGTTGTAGTCCTGCTTGCTCTGAAGTTTGGGTGGCCTGTCCTCCCTCACTTAGCGAGACGACGAACGTAGGTGTTGCTCCCGTCATACCGCACTCATTAACTGCGCAGATCCTTATCAACTACGCTAATGCATCCTTTTTATATTATTATTACTATTAGTGTGTGTGTGTGTGTGTGTGTGTGTGTGTGTGTGTGTGTGTGTAGTGTGTGTGTGTGTGTGGTGTATGTATAATTGTGCGACAATACAGCAAAACAAACAGAAATATAAAATTTGAATAATGAAAACACAAACAATAGATTGCACGATTTATTGCCTGGCATATTTCGCTGCATCTTGTCAGGTACATACTGCAGAAATCACACAACATAAACTAAAGTAATTAGATGAATCTTACAAGCTGAAATATACAGCACACATATATTCGCACAGTAATTTCAATTGTCTGCCACGGTAATTTGGTGTGAAAAAAGATATGTCTCATTTATAGTTTAGGATTGTAGAGAGAAGAAAAAGTAACTTCAAAGGGTGTGCCCCTTTAGTGTAGTAGTCCAATGAACGACGCGACACTTTAGATATACTTCCTAAGTATGTCCATCACCTCTTTAGTTCAGTAGTCCAGTCAACGAGATGACACTTTAGATACATCACCCGGTTCTGTCCATTATCTCTTTAGTTCATTAGTCCAGTCAACGAGGTAAGCACTTTAGATATATCACCCGGTTCTGTCCATCACCTCTTTAGTTCATTAGTCCAGTCAACGAGGTGGCACTTTAGATATATCACCCGGTTCTGTCCATCACCTCGTTAGTTAATTAATCCTAGTCAACGAGGTGAAAATTTTGGTATACCACAAGGTTCTCTTCGTCATCTCTATTAGTTCAGTAGTCGCATCAGCAAGGTGACACTTCGTTGACTGATGAATTGACTGATTGATTGAGTGATTGATTGAAGGATCTACAACATAACATACCGGGAAACCCCACTGATTGGCCGTCTCCAACATTAAATGTGGTCAAGTTTAGGCGCTGATCGCTCCAGTATATTTTACAATTGACCAGAGAAGCGACTGGCCGAGTGACTAGAATGTCGGATTCTCCTTCGGAAGACCCGAGTTCGAATCCTCTGTAAGGTGTGGAGTTTTTGTCTGTTGGGGCTGCACTAGCCAGGCGGCCTTAATTTCTCAGGCTCAGTACCCTGCCATAAAGCACCGCAAGGTGCCATATTGGCAGTAAGAGACAGATCATGGCTCCCAGGTGGACCCAGCCTTAAATGAGTATCTTAATATATCTGCGGAAGTGAAGGCGGCAGGTGTGAGACTGACCACCTAACTATCTAGTCTAGTGCCCAATGGTCTGTAACAATTTGGGTCTACCACCACTTGCCCAAAGCGCCTTAAAGTGTGTGAACAAAAACCAATCAACAATAGACACGGCTCAATCACTAACTTTACTTCCTGAAAGCATGCTAGAGAAGGCTACCCAGACCAGGAGTCCAAATAAACAGCAAATATGACTACGGAGATCAAGGATGGGAAATCACTCACACACACACATGCTTTGACTGATGCCATTGTCAACGGCTGGCTCATGGAACGGCTGGCTCATGGAACGGCTGGCTCATGGAACGGCTGGCTCATGGAACGGCTGGCTCATGGAACGGCTGGCTCAGGGAACGGCTGACTCAGAAAACGACTGACTCAGGGAAAGGCTTCTAGCTTTAGCCCATTCAGAAATCATCTAGATCTCGGTGAATTGTGACTACTTCGACATGCACGGAGAAATAAGGAACTTATCACAGCGCCGCCAACCTATTACAGCAGCTTAAAGATAACATGATCGGCTTTATTGAGCCGGAAATTATCCCTATATGGCTCGATCTCTTTCGCAAAGCAGCAAGTATCGCACAGAACACCAACTCCGTAGCCCCAACGACGAAATTCAGGTGCCTCCAAGAAAATACATATCATTTGGTTGCTTGAAATCCCAAGAACATCCAATCATAATAGAAAATATAAATTATAATATGAAAGACCCTTATAGCTATTTACGGTAGGAGTATTATGATACTGCCATATAATCATGAAGGATCATCAGTTTTGAAAATGGAAGTTCTGAATGCTCTTAATAATTTATTTTTTTTCGCTCGCTTTTAATTCCAAACATAGTCCACACATAGTGATATTACTTCCTAGAGCACTGGGCTGACTTATTGCGTGTGGATTCATCATCCTGTGCCTTGCTGACTGGCGTGTGCGATCACACCTCTCAACAAATTGTGATCTCCAACGACATGAACCACTTCTGTCATTACACAAGACTGTCAAGAATTTTTTTCACGCTTTCTTCCCTTGTTTCTCTTTCCACAAATCGGTCCGCTTGTTACACACGTTACAGTATTTGTCTTCTCCTAATATGGCCAATAAATTATGACAAACTTTTTCTGTTTGTTTGTTTTGTTCCGCTTGTCACAACATGTTCCAGTTTTTGTTTTCTCATAATATGGCCCATAAATTATGATTAACTCTTTCTGATGTTTGTGATATTTTGTCTTTGTGACTTAGCCTCCCTCAAAATGTCATGACTGCTCATTGTGGTTGTACATGAATTTTCAGCATTCTTCTATAACACCACATCTCCAAAGCTTGAATGGATCTGTTCGTTTACTAATTGTCCGGAATTCACAGCCGGGTGTTTAAAAACTGGTTCTATGTAAAATGCAAGAACTATTTATCTGACTTCTAATGACAAGGACGTTTTGCACAAAATGTTCTTAATTTGATAAATGCAGTTTTTGCATGGCCTGTTCTCTTCTTGATCTCTGTGATGCATCTTCCATCTGATGTGGTTCCTCGAAACTGAACTACGTTGCCCATGTCTCGGGGGATGTGGAAGAAAAAGTGAGGGAAGGCTGGTGTTCCCTGAAGAAGGTGCAGAGTTAGAAAAGCGTGAAGATGAACACTGGACGTTACAGAAGCCTTGGGCATGAACACGGGACATTACAGAAGCCTTGGACATGAACACGGGACATTACAGAAGCCTTGGGCATGAACACGGGACATTACAGAAGCCTTGGACATGAACACGGGACATTACAGAAGCCTTGGACATGAACACGGGACATTACAGAAGCCTTGGACATGGGCACGGGATATTACAGAAGCCTTGGACATGGGCACGGGACATTATAGAAGCCTTGGACATGGGCACGAGACATTACAGAAGCCTTGGGCATGAACACGGGACATTACAGAAGCCTTGGACATGAACACGGGACATTACAGAAGCCTTGGACATGAACACGGGACATTACAATAAGCCTTGGACATGGGCACGGGACATTACAGAAGCCTTGGACATGGGCACGGGACATTACAGAAGCCTTGGACATGGGCACGGGACATTACAGAAGCCTTGAGCATGAACACGGGACATTACAGAAGCATTGGACATAAACACGGGACATTACAGAAGCCTTGGACATGAACACGGGACATTACAGAAGCCTTGGACATGGGCACGGGACATTACAAACCTTGGACATGAACACAGAAAATTACAGAAGCCTTGGAAATGAACACGAGACATTACAGAAGCCTTGGACATGAACACGGGACATTACAGAAGCCTTGGACATGGGCACGGGACATTACAGAAGCCTTGGACATGGACACGGGACATTACAGTAGCCTTGGACATGGGCACGGGACATTACAGAAGCCTTGGGCATGGGCACGGGACATTACAGAAGCCTTGGACATGGGCACGGGACATTACAGAAGCCTTGGACATTGACATGGGACATTACAGAAGCCTTGGACATGAACATGTGACATTACGGAAGCCTTGGACATGGGCACGGGACATTCCAGAAGCCTTGGACATGTGCACGGGACATTACAGAAGCCTTGGACATGAACATGGGACATTACAGAAGCCTTGGATATGAACGCGGGACATTACAGAAGCCTTGGACATGAACACGGGACATTACAGAAGCCTTGGACATGAACACGGGACATTACAGAAGCCTTGGACATGGGCACGGGACATTACAAACCTTGGACATGGGCACGGGACATTACAGAAGCCTTGGGCATGAACACGGTGCATTACAGAAGCCTTGGATATGAACACGGGACATTACAGAAGCCTTGGACATGGGCACGGGACATTACAAACCTTGGACATGAACACGGGACAATACAAACCTTGGACATGAACACGAGACATTACAGAAGCCTTGGGCATGGGACATTACAGAAGCCTTGGGCACGGGATATTACAGAAGCCTTGGACATAAACACGGGACATTACAAACCTTGGACATGAACACGGGACATTACAGAAGCCTTGGGCATGGGACATTACAAACCTTGGACATGAACACGGGACATTACATAAGCCTTGGGCATGAACATGGGACATTACAGAAGCCTTGGACATGAACACGGGACATTACAGAAGCCATGGACATGAATATGGGACATTACAGAAGCCTTGGACATGAACACGGGACATTACAAACCTTGGACATGAACACGGGACATTACAGAAGCCTTGGGCATGGGACATTACAAACCTTTGACATGAACACGGGACATTACAGAAGCCTTGGGCATGAACATGGGACATTACAGAAGCCTTGGACATGAACACGGGACATTACAGAAGCCTTGGACATGAATACGGGACATTACAGAAGCCTTGGACATGAACACGGGACATTACAGAAGCCTTCGGTATGGACACGGGACAGTACAGAAGCCTTGGGCATGAAAACGGGACATTACAAACCTTTGACATGAACACGGGACATTACAAACCTTGGACATGAACACGGGACATTACAGAAGCCTTGGGCATGAACACGGGACATTACAAACCTTGGACATGAACACGGGACATTACAGAAGCCTTGGACATGAACACGGGACATTACAAACCTTGGACATGAACACGGGACATTACAAACCTTGGACATGAACACGGGACATTACAGAAGCCTTGTGCATGAACACGGGATATTACAAACCTTGGACATGAACACGGGAAATTACAGAAACCTTGGACATGAACATGGGACATTACAAACCTTGGACATGAACACGGGACATTACAAACCTTGGACATGACCACGGGACATTACAAACCTTGGACATGAACACGGGACATTACAGAAGCCTTGGGCATGAACATGGGACATTACAAACCTTGGACATGAACACGGGACATTACAGAAGCCTTGCACATGGACACGGGACATTACAAACCTTGGACATGAACACGGGACATTACAGAAACCTTGGGCATGGGACATTACAAACCTTGGACATGAACACGGGACATTACAGAAGCCTTGGACATGAACACGGGACATTACAAACTTGGACATGAACATGGGACATTACAAACCTTGGACATGAACATGGGACATTACAAACCTTGGACATGAACACGGGACATTACAGAAGCCTTGGACATGAACACGGGACATTACACAAGCCTTGGACATGAACACGGGACATTACAGAAGCCTTGAACATGGGCACGGGACATTACAGAAGCCTTGGACATGGGCACGGGACATTACAGAAGCCTTGGACATGGGAACGGGACATTACAGAAGCCTTGGACATGAACACGGGACATTACAGAAGCCTTGGACATGAACATGGGACATTACGGAAGCCTTGGACATGAACATGGGACATTACAGAAGCCTTGGACATGAACATGGGACATTACAGAAGCCTTGGACATGGGCAAGGGACATTACAGAAGCCTTGGACATGGGCACGGGACATTACAGAAGCCTTGGACATGGACACGGGACATTACAGAAGCCTTGGACATGGGCACGGGACATTACAGAAGCCTTGGACATGGGCACGGGAACATTACAGAAGCATTGGACATGGGCACGGGACATTACAGAAGCCTTGGACATGGACACGGGACATTACAGAAGCCTTGGACATGGGACACGGGCCATTACAGAAGCCTTGAACATGGACACGGGACATTACAGAAGAATTGGGCATGGACACGGGACATTACAGAATCCTTGGACATGGCACGGGACATTACAGAAGCCTTGGACATGGCACAGGGACATTACAGAAGCCTTGGACATGGACACGGGACATTACAGAAGCCTTGAGTATGAACATGGGACATTACAGAATCCTTGGACATGGGCACGGGACATTACAGAAGCCTTGGACATGGGCACGGGACATTACAGAAGCCTTGGACATGGGCACGGGACATTACAGAAGCCTTGGACATGGGCACGGGACATTACAGAAGCCTTGGACATGGGCACGGGACATTACAGAAGCCTTGGACATGGGCACGGGACATTACAGAAGCCTTGGACATGGGCACGGGACATTACAGAAGCCTTGGACATGGGCACGGGACATTACAGAAGCCTTGGACATGAACATGGGACATTACAAGCCTTGGGCATGGGCATGCGTCAACCATGAGACCTGGCAAAACGTCGAAGAACCGAGATCTGCTGAGAAGCATGCACGCGTACACCAGTTGGCAAGACACAGTATGACGATGATATATATTTATGACGATGATATATATTTATGACGATGATATATATTTATGACGATGATATATATTTATTGATATTGTTTTGCGTTCGCTCTCTTTTAACTTAAGCGTAGTCCATACTTTTAATGACTGGACTGATTTTTTCGTGTTGATTAGCGTTCCATATATATATGGTTTGATTGTGTATGTGTATGAACTAAACTATAAAACTATAAGATGCCATATTTCTATTGGCAGATGCTCCATCAGATGTCCCAGGTAACTTTAGTCCTTCTGGTGGCCGTGCTCATCTCCACAGCCTTGACCTCAGCAGGCAGCATCAGGCCAGTTCTGGGTCGCGATGAGATCACAGAATGCGACACCATCCTCAGGGTCTCCCACGTCTGTTACCAGGTAGGTCCATTGATATTCAAGCTGACACAAAGTGCCGTAACAGACATCACTCCGATCAACAAAGTGGCATCATACCGATCAACAAACAGACATCATACAGATCAATAATCAGACATCATACCGATTAACAAACAGACATCATACCGATCAATAAACAGACATCATACCAATCAACAAACAGACATCATACCCATCAATAAACAGGCATCATACCGATCAATAATCAGACATCATGCCGATCAACAAACAGACATCATATCGATCAATAATCAGACATCATACAGATCAACAAACAGACATTATGCAATAATCATTACAGACATTATACCGAAAGGGCAGTGCCGTACTGTGATACAGAGAGGCGGCCGCATCAGGTGGCACTATAAGGGGGCTTCATAAAGGGGCGGCATTTTTAAAGAAATAAATCATGTAAGGGGCGGCATTTGGAAGACTTGCATCATACTGAGAAAATCGATCGCACGGTAGAGCATACCGATCAATAAACAGACATTATACCGATCAATAATCACACGTATTCAATCAACAAACAGACATCATATTGATCAACAATCAGACAATATATAATTAACAAACAGACATTATACACTCAACAAAGAGACATTATACAATCAACCAACAGACATCATACCGATCAATAATCAGACAGTATACAATCAACAAACAGACATCATATTGATCAATAATCAGACATTATACAAACAACAAACAGACATGATACAATCAACAAACAGTAATCATACTGATCAATAAGCTGACATTATACCGTCAAAACATATGCATTATACAATTAATAAACAGACATCATACTGACCAATAATCAGACAGTACACAATCAACAAACAGACATCATACTGATCAATAATCAGACATTAAACAATCAACAAACAGACATTATACAATTAATAAACAGACAGCATTCATTCATTCATTATGTGCTATGCCAGAAGCGTGGGCGAACATGTTCTGCCATCTCACTCGATCACCAGAGTCGTGAATCAGCTCCGTGTTTCTGTCTCGACTATGCCACGTGGCCATCCAGGTATTTAATTCTTGTTCTTTCTCTAGGTCTGTTCCCTTCGATCTTGCCAGTTGTCACCAAGCTCTCCAGTCATTTCTTCTCATAACATGCCCATATAATTTTGACTGTCTATGTCTAACGTCTCTAATCAGTTTACGATCTTCATTTGTTTCTTGAAGGACTTGTTTATTGGTTTTTCTATCTGTCCGTGGTATTCTTTGCATTTTCCTCAGAAACCACATTTTCACAGCCATCAGATTTTTTTCAGCTTGTTTGCTCATTGTCCACGCCTCACATTCATATAAAAGTACAGGTTCTATGTAGCACTTCAACACTCTTTTTCTCATTTCAATTGATATCTTTTTATTGGTCAGTATGTTTTTCATCTTGCAAAAGGCTACCTTCGCCATGGCAATTCTTGTTCTAATCTCTTCAAGGCATCTCCCAACAGATGTTATGACTTTTCCGAGATAGTTGTACAGATTCACTTGTTTGAGAATATGCCCATTTACTTGTATATTACTTTGTGGTATTTCTTCCTTTCTAGTGACGACCATAATCTGTGTCTTCTTACAATTCAATTCTAACCCTAGTTGTTCACTGTGTGCAACAACCGCATCTACTAAATTTTGCAGGTCCTGTTCATTGTCTGCAATCAAGACTGTATCATCTGCATATCTAATGTTATTGATGTATCGTCCCCCAATGTTGATTCCTTCCATATCTTCTATATTTCTGAAAATATGTTCACTGTACAGGGAAAAAAGATCTGGAGACATTACACATCCCTGTCTCACACCTCTCTTAATAGGCTGATATTGACCTACTTCATTATCAATTCTTATGGCAGCTTGTTGTTTCCAATATATGTTTTTTACAAGTCTAAGGTCTTTTCCATCAATTTATAGATCTTCAAGCATCCTTATCATGTCGACATGTCTCACTTTATCGAAAGCCTTTGTGTAGTCAATAAACCACAGGAGTACCGATCAATAATCAGACTTTATACCGATCAACAAACGGATATTATACAGATCAACAAACAGACATTATACCGAAAGGGCAGTGCCGTACTATGATACAGAGAGGCGGCCGCATCAGGCGGCACCATAAGGGGGCTTCATAAAGGGGCGGTATTTTTAAAGAAATAAATCATGTAAGGGGCGGCATTTGGAAGACTTGCATCATACTGAGAAAATCGATCGCACGGTACTGTGTATCGATCAATAAACAGACATTATACCGATCAATAATCAGACATTATACCGATCAACAAACGGATATTATACCGATCAACAAACAGACATTATATCGATCAACTTACAGACATTATACTGATCAACAAACAGGCATTATACCGATCAACTTACAGACATTATACGATCAATAATTAGATATTATATCGATCAAAAAACAGACATCATACCGATGTACTTACAGACTCACAAAAGCTTCCCGTGTAAAGGCACCTGTTTTGTAAAGCCACGGAGCTTACAGCGCTTGCTCCTAAATTGCCAATGCGCTGACGGTGGCGCTAACGGGATCACTCCCTGCACTGGTCAGTTGGACTGTAACGTTGACCTCTTGTTCAGAAAGCAATGGCAAACTACTCAACATAAAACTGGCCTAAACTTCTACCTGGGTCTAGGGTTGCTTGCAACGTCCTGTAAAGAACATGCAGCATGTTTAACGCACTGAGAGATTGAAGTTTAACTCTTCAGTCTGAAGTATTCTCGTGTCCATGTCATCTAGAGCCTAAAAGGGGTCGCATCTATCTAAGCGACCCAGTACAGTACCAGCTCTATGGGGACTTATTTGAAAAGTTCCTATTCCCCTCTCCAAGCTCAGAAACCAATGGGGGTGTGTGAAACCGGTACTGGAATTTCACATCGGTTATGAGAGGCATATTATGATGTAAATAAGTCGCATCAATACAGTACAAGGACTGACTGGGGTTTGAATTATTTTGGAAATGTGTCCCCACATCGTTACAAACCAGTGGTTCTTGTAACAATGGCCGTACCTAGGCTGGAATACAAATCCGGTTACATCGGAGCTTGGTGCTATACCGTAATCTCTTGATATTTACTCATCACGTGATCGAAGCTACTCGTCACATGACCTTAGCAGTCAGATCTGCTGACTTCATCAGTCGAAGACTGTTGCTATATTTAGCCGCTTAGGTCTAGTTGTTATTTTGTTTCAGTCTTAGCTGTGATTTGATGTTTCTGTTATAGATGTTATTGTTTCTGTCCTGGCTGTTTTTTTACTAGCTGTGATTTTAAATGTTTCTGTTGTCCTAACGGTGATTTTACATGTTGCTGTCATAATTGTGATTGTTTATGTCCTAACTAGCCGGCTTCGTGGCTTAGAGGTTATGACTTTTCTCCGTAATCTCGTATACTCTCGTCGGTAACGTGATGACGGTGAGAATCAGCAGTGGTTCGAATCGCATCGGTAACTTACCGGGTATGTGAGCCGACCGCTCAGAAAGCAATAGCAAACTACTGAGCGTAATCTTGCCAAGAAATCAACAATCAGCTGAAAGATGCTGGTGTTGACAGCGATGTCCTGTAAAGGATATGAAAAAAAAAAAATGTCCTAACTATGATTGAATGTTTCTGTCCTATTCTTACTGTTCTGCTATTAAATACGAAAGGGGACGAATGACGTTCTGAACATATGGTGAAGGGGGGCATGCGCCAAGAAAGGTTGAGAACCACTGTGCTTGAGGTAACACAGATAAGGTAGCAACTGCTCGAAGTAAAACATGTAAGGTAGTAACTGCTAGAGGTAACATATTTAAGATAGCAACTGCTAAGGGTAATACAGGTAAAGTAGCAACTACTAGAGATAACACTGGTAATTTAGCAACTACTAGAGGTAACACTGGTAATTTAGCAACTACTAGAGGTAACACTGGTAAGGTGGCAATTGCAAGAGGCAACACTGGTAATTTAGCAACTACCAGAGGTAAAACTGGTAAGGTGGCAATTGCAAGAGGTAACACTGGTAATTTAGCAACTACTAGAGGTAACACTGGTAAGGTGGCAATTGCAAGAGGTAACACTGATAATTTAGCAACTACTAGAGGTAACACTGGTAAGGTGGCAATTGCAAGAGGTAACACTGGTAATTTAGCAACTACTAGAGGTAACATTGGTAATGTGGCAATTGCAAGAGGTAACACTGGTAATTTAGCAACTACTAGAGGTAACACTGGTAAGGTGGCAATTGCAAGAGGTAACACTGGTAAGGTAGCAACTGCTAGAGGTAACACTGGTAAGGTAGCAACTGCTAGAGGTAACACTGGTAAGGTAGCAATTGCTAGAGGTAACACTGGTAAGGTAGCAACTGCTAGAGGTAACACTGGTAAGGTAGCAACTGCTAGAGGTAACACTGGTAAGGTAGCAACTGCTAGAGATAACACTGGTAAGGTAGCAACTGCTAGAGGTAACACTGGTAAGGTAGCAACTGCTAGAGGTAACACTGGTAAGGTAGCAACTGCTAGAGGTAACACTGGTAAGGTAGCAATTGCTAGAGGTAACACTGGTAAGGTAGCAACTGCTAGAGGTAACACTGGTAAGGTAGCACCTGCAAGCGGTAGCACATTTAAGTTAACAGCTTGTGATGGCGTGGTCGCACGGGACAACTAGACGGGAACACAGACCTGTTCCAAGACTGTGGTGACCGGTGAGACGGTCAGAGATCCACCACCGCCAACAATCGTTATGGCACATAATGATGATGAATGACATGTAATCATGTAACTATATTCGCTGTCTAGTTTTCACGTGTATTTCTTCTGTCTGCAGTGCAGTAAAGTACACGAGGAGGAATTTAACACTGTATACAAGTCCTGCTGTACTGGAGTGCCCTCCATGCGAGAATACTGTAACTTTCATCTACACAGAGCCTCCCAAGCGTGGCGGGCTGTGGATGTAAAGAGTTAAGCAGCTGGGATCAGGGAATATCACAGCACCTGGTTTTGGCTTAATCAATTATCACCAGGGTTTCGCATTTCTTTCTTTGAAAACTATATAGCGGATCATTTTTCACGGAAATAAACTTTGTCAAATGTGGCATCCCTAAACATATTGCGTTTTCTTGTCTTATATTGTGTCTTTGTCACAAAATGTCAATAATGTACTGGGATTTTACAGACCTCGCCCAGTGTAAGTATATGCAATTAACTTTTTACAGCAAGAATATTATGAGGTAAACTAAGAATGGAAGCCAAACGAGACAATATAAACAGTATACGCTATGATGACATGGTATATATATATATATATAACACTGATCAGACCAGTTGTGCTGTATGGCTCTGAAACCTGGAGTACGAACGAACGAATGTACGAACGATCTTTATTTTAGAGTACAACTAAAGGAGACGAAGCCTTGTTACAAACCTTTGAGAACAAAGTCTTGAGACGCATCTTTGGGCCCATTAAGGATGCACCAAGTGGAGAGTGGAAAAGAAGAAGGAACAAAGACAATTATGATCTGTTTAAGTACCCGCTAATCATTGGTATCATGAAGGCTAATAGACTGCAATGGCTGGGGCATATAGAAAGAATGGAAGATAATAGGGGGAAAAAAACTCGCTTACACTCAGGAAATAAATGAACGTAGACCCCGAGGTAGACCAAGAAGACGGTGGAGAGATAATATACATACAGACCTACAAGCACTTGGAATCAACGACTGACAAGAGAAGGTCAACCAGAGAGACGAATGGAGACGGCTTGTATCTGCAGCAAAGAACCTCAATGGCTCGGAAGAAGAAGAAGAAGAAGAAGAAGAAGAAGAAGAAGAAGAAGAAGAAGAAGAAGAAGAAGAAGAAGAAGAAGAAGAAGAAGAAGAGAGAGAAGAGAGAGAGAGAGAGCGAGAGAGAGAGAGAGAGAGAGAGAGAGAGAGAGAGAGAGAGAGAGAGAGAGAGAGAGAGAGAGAGAGAGAGAGCGAGAGAGAATAAAGAATATTGAATTATTTTTGGGGACTATACTAGTCCTTATGAGGACTATACCAGTCCTTTAGAGGACTATACCAGTCCTTGTGAGAACTATACTAGTCCTAGTGAGGACTATAGTAGTCCTTGTAAGAACTATACCAGCCCTTGTGACGATAATACCAGTCTTTGTAGGGATCAAATGAGTTCAACATAAGTCCTTCTGAAGACTAAAAGATTTCAAGACCAGTTATTTTAGAGTAAGCAGCGAACAATTGGGAGACTACTGAATCTGGCAGTTCCACCTAAGAACCGGTCCTCATCAGGATCAATTCAACGCTATAACGAATATGCCAGTCAACATGAACCCCCATAGACCAAACCGAACCCAAAAGAAGAGAGGAGAACATATCACCAGTCCTGGTTAGGGCTAACTTGAAAAAGAACAAAAGAAATAAGGAGAGGGGGGGGGGGGGGGGGTTTCACACCAAAAAAACACGAACCTCAAGTATAACCGACGCTGCAGATCCAGTTTGAGCAACGCCGAATTTTTATACCTTTTCCGTAAATACTGAACTGAACTGAACTAAACTGAATTGCAAGAATTCATAGGCATCATACACATTAAAGTTAGCAGAAAGAACTACAGATAAAGAGCACTAAACACAATTATGGTCACAACCAAGACAGAAGGCAACTTCATAAGTGAGCAGAAAGCACTACAGATATTGCACTAAACACAATTATGGTCACAACCAAGACAGAAGGCATCTTTATTAGTGAGCAGAAAGCACTACAGATAAAGATCACTAAACACAATTATGGTCACAACCAAGACAGCAGGCATCTTCATTCGTGAGCACAAAGCACTACAGATAAAGAGCACTAAACACAATTATGGTCACAACCAAGACAGAAGGCAACTTCATCTACATCTTCCACTTTTGCCGTCAAGTGTCGTGGGGAGCAAATGTTGTCGCTCCAACGTTCGATGGGTGGCGCTGGATAGTGTCATTCCATGTGATTGTACAGTGTCTTTGAAATCTTTAATCCGTTTTCTTCTTGGATGTTCTCTTGTCCTCATATCATATATTCTTTGGTGTAGCGCCAGTGCTGATAGTTAATGGTGTTGCATTCTAACGAAACAACCGAATCATTTAATCTTCTGTCTTTCAATATAAGAGGCACAAAGCGTTGATACTACTATCTGTCTGATCACATCTTTTCTGATTCGGTCTCGGATAGTCCAGTTGGCGAATAAAGGCGGCCGCGCTAGGGAAACTGATAACTAACTACGCTGGTATTGTCAGATGCGGGTTCGTAGCTTAGCAAAGTGAGAGAAAGATTGGCCACCTATTCCCTTTGCCCTCACGCCTACAAAATGTGATTTCGTTGTGACGTCACGGAAACATAGCAGAATACTGCTTCGCGACAAATAAACATTACACAATTTGTAAACATCGGCTGCAGCTGAAGCAAGTAAAGAGACTCGGTTGTTGCAGGTCGGTGATGACAAGAGACAGCTGAAGCAAGTAGAGAGACTCGATTGTAGCAGGTCTGTGATGACAAGAGACAGCTGAAGGAAGTAGAGAGACTCGGTTGTTGCAGGTCGGTGATGACAAGAGACAGCTGAAGCAAGTAGAGAGACTCGATTGTAGCAGGTCTGTGATGACAAGAGACAGCTGAAGGAAGTAGAGAGACTCGGTTGTTGCAGGTCGGTGAGCTGAAGCAAGTAAAGAGACTCGGTTGTTGCAGGTCTATGATGACAAGAGACAGCTGAAGCAAGTAGAGAGACTCGTTGTTGCAGGTCTGTGATGACAAGGGACAGCTGAAGCAAGTAAAGAGACTCGGTTGTAGCAGGTCTGTGATGACAAGAGACAGCTGAAGCAAGTAGAGAGACTCAGTTGTTGCAGGTCTGTGATGACAAGGGACAGCTGAAGCAAGTAAAGAGACTCGGTTGTAGCAGGTCTGTGATGACAAGAGACAGCTGAAGCAAGTAAAGAGACTCGGTTGTTGCAGGTCTGTGATGACAAGAGACAGCTGAAGCAAGTAGAGAGACTCGGTTGTTGCAGGTCTGTGATGACAAGAGACAGCTGAAGCAAGTAGAGAGACTCGGTTGTTGTATGTCTGTCATGACAAGAGACAGCTGAAGCAAGCAGAGAGACTCGGTTGTTGCAGGTCGGTGATGACAAGAGACAGCTGAAGCAAGCAGAGAGACTCGGTTGTTGCAGGTCTGTGATGACAAGAGACAGCTGAAGCAAGTAGAGAGACGCGGTTGTTGTATGTCTGTGATGACAAGAGACAGCTGAAGCAAGCAGAGAGACGCTGTTGTTGTATGTCTGTGATGACAAGAGACAGCTGAAGCAAGTAAAGAGACTCGATTGTAGCAGGTCTGTGATGACAAGAGACAGCTGAAGCAAGTAAAGAGACTCGGATGTAGCAGGTCTGTGATGACAAGAGACAGTTGAAGCAAGTAAAGAGACTCGATTGTAGCAGGTCTGTGATGACAAGAGACAGCTGAAGCAAGCAGAGAGACTCGGTTGTTGCAGGTCTGTGATGACAAGAGCAGCTGAAGCAAGTAAAGAGACTCGATTGTAGCAGGTCTGTGATGACAAGAGACAGCTGAAGCAAGTAAAGAGACTCGATTGTAGCAGGTCTGTGATGACAAGAGACAGCTGAAGCAAGTAAAGAGACTCGATTGTAGCAGGTCTGTGATGACAAGAGACAGCTGAAGAAAGTAAAGAGACTCGATTGTAGCAGGTCTGTGATGACAAGAGACAGCTGAAGCAAGTAAAGAGACTCGGTTGTTGTATGTCTGTGATGACAAAAGACAGCTGAAGCAAGCAGAGAGACTCGGTTGTTGCAGGTCGGTGATGACAAGAGACAGCTGAAGCAAGCAGAGAGACTCGGTTGTTGCAGAACTGTGATAACAAGAGACAGCTGAAGCAAGAAGAGAGACTTGATTGTTGCTTTACCCTCCAGTATGGTTTTCATAAAAGTGTTATGTCTTTTAACGTAGCCGAAATATTACACTTGCTTCTGTTTAATTTCTTTCATAAAATCTCTTTGAATTCCAAATTTTTCTAGAACCTCTGAATTTGATTGTTTTATTTCAACCAAATACGACATATGCTTCTGTATATCCACGTCTCCGGAGCCTCTATTAAACTTTCTGATTGCTTTTCAATGCCCAGGCTTCCGCGCCATATCCATCCATCATGTGCCTTGCCGATAAACATGGAAGGTCATGTTTTGCTATCTCACTTTATCACCAGAGTCGTGGATCAGCTCCGCGTTTCTGTCTCAACCATGCCCCAAGCCATCCAGGTATTTACTTCTCGGTCTTCCCCTCGGTCTCTTCCCTTCGATCTTGCCAGTTGTCACCAAGTTCTCCAAGTCATTTTTTCTCATAACATGCTCATACAATTTTGACTGTCTAAGTCTAATGTCTCTAATCAGTTTATGATCTTCATTTGTTTCTTGAAGGACTTGCTCATTGGTTTTTCTGGCTGTCCATGGTATTCTTTGCATTTTCCTCAGAAACCACATTTCCACAGCCATCAGCTGTTTTTCAGCTTAACTGCTCATTGTCCACGCTTCACTTCCATACAAAAGTACAGGTTCTATGTAGCACTTCAATGTTGTTCAATTCATTGTTAATCTCTCTAGATGTTAATACTGATTTCATTATGTTAAAAACGTTTCCGGCCATTCCTAGTCTCTGTTTGCTTTCTATTTCACATCTCCCATCATCTGTTATTACGAGGGTAAGTTAATAAGTAAGTCACAAATGTCTCAAGAAAAATAACTAAAAATGATAACAACTTGAAACATGTTTATTTTTATACATACATTGTCCCTTTCAACAAATTTCCACCAACATTGATGCACTTATCCCATCGTTTTATCAGTCCTCCCAACCCGGCTTCTAGAACTGCGTGCTTTGTTTTCATTTACCGGCCATCCAACAGACTATGTGACTTACTTATTGACTCGCCCTCGTAACATTTTCTACCCAGCTATGCATCGCTTTACGGGACAAACATTTGTCAGCATAAACACTGACAACCCACCTTGGCGGGAGGCATTTGTCGAATGACGCCGAAGTTGCATGTGAAGTGAAAACGTGGTTTAGAAAACATAGCACGCAGGTCTATGCAGCCGGTTTAGGGAGGACTGATAAAACGATGGGATAAGTGTATCAATGTTGGTGGAAATTATGTTGAGAAATAAAGGGACAATGTATGTATAAAACTAAGCTGGTTTCAAGTTGTTATCATATTTAGTTATTTTTTCTACAGCCATTTGTGACTTACTTATTAACTTACCCTCGTATTAACATCCACAAACGAAAACTGTGACGACATTCCTTGGTAACTCACAAACAGCCAGTAAGCGGTGGGGTTGACTGCAACGTTCTGAAAAGGGCATGCAACTAAATCTTAATGACAGATGTGTCATCAATAAATAATTCTTCAATGTATAGTGGTAATCTACATACCATCTCAGCGTATGTGATCACGGGACTCACAACCGACGCTGGATCGCTGTAATCCCCGATTACGTTTGTCGTCAGGAAGACTGGCGACAGACTGGCTAACTCATCTTATCTTATCTCATCTCATCGTGTTCCTCTTGTACCTTGAGGTACTGGCAATCTCATCTCATGTTGTTCATCGTGTACTTTAAGGTACTGGCTATCTCATCTTATCTTGTACCTTGAGGTACCAGCTATCTCATCTCTTCTTGTACCTTGAGGTACTGGCTATCTCATCCATCTCATCTTGTACCTTGAGGTACCAGTTATCTCATCTCATCTTGTACCTTGAGGTACCAGCTATCTCATCTTATCTTGTACCTTGAGGTACCAGCTATCTCATCTCATCTTGTACCTTGAAGGTACCAGCTATCTCATCTTATCTTGTACCTTGAGGTACTGGCTATCTCATCTTATCTTGTACCTTGCGGTAATCGCTATCTTGAGGCTGAGATAAGCCAGTCTGTCGCCAGTCTTCCTTACAACAAACGTGATGGGGGATTACAGAGATACTTTTCTGTGCGTCGGTTGTGAGTCCCGTGATCACATACGCTGAGATAGTATGTAGATTGCCACTATACATCGAAGAATAATTTATTGATGACAGATCTGTACATTAAGATTTAGTTGCATGCCCTTTTCAGAACGTTGCAGACAACCCCACCGCTTACTGCTGTTTGTGAATTACCAAGGAATGTCATCACAGTTTGTTTGTTTTTTGCTATCTCTAATGTGGCTTTTTATATATATATATCCAAACATCGAAAACTATGATACTTAGTACTGGAAAAAGAGACTAGCAATGAACATTACAGTAAACGGTGAGATACTAGAACAAGTAACACATTTCTCCTGTCTTGGACATGTAATAACAGATGATGGCAGACGTGAAATAGAAAGCAAACAGAGAACAGGAATAGTCAAAAACGTTTTCAACATCATGAAATCATTATTAACATCTAGAGAGATTAACAACGCATTTAAAATGAGTATATTCAAATGTTATGTATTTTCAACAATACTATATGGCGCGGAAGCCTGTACTTTAAACAAGCAATTAGAAAGCTGAATAGAGGCTAAGAAGATGTGGATATCCAGAAGAGAACGTCGTGTTTGAAAGAAACAAAACAATCAAATACAGAGTTTCTAGATAAATAGGGAATTAAAAGAGATTATATTAAAGAAATTAAAAAGAAGCAAGTGTAATATTTCGGCTAAGTTAAAGACATAACACTCTAATAAAAACCATACTGCAGGGTAACGCTGAAGGCAAGCAAGCAAGAGGTAGACAACGATACAAGTGGGATAGATAACATCAAGAGATGGACGAACATCAATCTGACAGAATATGGAAATGCATTGCAGCCATCCTTAATTGTTGAGGCAGCACCTGATTGGTTGAATGGAAATGGTTGAAATTGATGGAATGTTGATCTAGCAGTGTGCCATTGGTATCTGAAGGGCCGAAGCCTCATACCATTGAAAGCAACGCAAATCTTTCCGTTTCCTAATCTCCCTCAGATGATTTTGAACTATTTAGTTAGTTCCATATCCTTTACAGGACGTCGCAGTCAATACCAGCATATTTTGCTGTTGTGATCTCTTGGCAAGTTTACGTTCAGTAGTTTGCCATTGTTTCTGAATGTCCGGCACCCATACCATTTCGTAAAAAACCAACGCGAGGCGGTCTGCTGCGAAATCGCTCGCAGCTGTGATTCGAACACACGAATATAGAATTACGAACAGCGTACATAACTTCTTTGCCACGGGGCCGGCTTTCGAACTATATATATATATATATATATATATATATATATATATATATATATATATATATATATATATATATATATATATATATATATATATATATATACATATATATATATATATAAAACATAAATTACAACCATACTGAAAGATAATGTACGCAATGTTATAAAGAATATAAAACAGTAAAGTCAAGTTCCTGGGGCATATAATATGCATGTAGTAACATGATGTGCCGGGAACATGGCACAGAGGAACCAAAAAAAACCGTATGAGACAGATGACACCGCAGAGATTCTCTCGGCCCTCTACAGATCAGTTTTCAGCACAATACCTAAAAACCAGGAATAACAGGATGCGAGACGCACAGAATAATCAATTAAATTTTATCACGTTACCAAACTATTCTTTAGCAGTATAAAAAGGATGAGAAACTATAAAGACCAGAAACTTTAATAACTCGGTTCAGGTTTGTGGCGCATATTCATAGTTTAGTTTAGTTTAGTCAATGACTATTTCATTCATTCATTCATTCATTCATTCATTCATTCATTCATTCATTCAGTAGCATGTTCTTTGCAGAACCTCGCTCCCATAACAACCTTCCGGAAAACCTCTCGATCATATTTTGTCATGGTTGTTATAGTTTCTTGTCAAATTTTCTGGCGCATAAAGGAACACAGTTGTAATATTTGCTATTTCTATGCTCGTGGTCACGTGTAATCCATGCGAAAGGGCCTACATACACGTTTTATAAACTTCTTCTCTCGCGCTTTATTCCCGCATTGAGGCATGGTCCTCAACCACCCTACTCCAAGCGTCCTGTTCCTAGCTGCCCCCTACAGTTCTGCCATGTCTTCCCCATATTATTCACTTATGTTTCTGTTGTTTCTTCTCTGGTCTTCCTCTATTTCTTTTACTTTACAGTGACTGCCACTCCACAAATGCTTACTTTTTAATAAGGCCAAACTAATTAACAAAATCGTATATCAAAATGCTCTTATATCTTATATACAAAACAAGTTCAGCGTACTCCGCAGTTCAGCTGTTGAGAAATATTCAACAAGAAATCAAAGACACCACTAATCCCTATACACAGTCGCAACCTGCTTGAACACTATCTCAATACAAACTACGTGCACCCTTAAAAAAGAGGAACAACAAATATTATTATTATCTCAAATGCCAACTAGTCTAGTAAACATTCCCTTAACTGTGTACGTTACATCTACCTTATAATTGCCATATCAAACATTAGTTGTAGTGAGTCATGTATGATTCATTATTGCATATTTTCCAAGGGTTGTAATGCATATTGCTTTTGTTGTTGTTGTTGTCTAAGATTAGGTTCATAAGTGATGTAGGAATGATGTAATGTGTAAGAGCAGAGAGATAAGAAGGTCAGACAGTCCTCGTCAGGCTAATCAAGATCAAAGTAGTCCTTGTGAGGACTTACCGAACGAACGAATGAACTTTAGATCGAGCCTGCCCTTGTGAGAACTAAACAAGATCGAGCCAGTTGTTGTGAGAACTAAACAAGATCGAGCGAGTTGTTGTGAGAACTAAACAAGATCGAGCCAGTTGTTGTGAGAACTAAACAAGATCGAGCCAGTTGTTGTGAGAACTAAACAAGATCTAGCCAGTTGTTTTGAGAACTAAACAAGATCTAGCCAGTTGTTTTGAGAACTAAACAAGATCGAGCCAGTTGTTGTGAGAACTAAACAAGATCGAGCCAGTTGTTGTGAGAACTAAACAAGATCGAGCCAGTTGTTTTGAGAACTAAACAAGATCGAGCCAGTTGTTTTGAGAACTAAACAAGATCGAGCCAGTTGTTGTGAGAACTAAACAAGATCGAGCCAGTTGTTGTGAGAACTAAACAAGATCGAGCCAGTTGTTTTGAGAACTAAACAAGATCGAGCCAGTTGTTGTGAGAACTAAACAAGATCGAGCCAGTTGTTGTGAGAACTAAACAAGATCGAGCCAGTTGTTATGAGAACTAAACAAGATCGAGCCAGTTGTTATAAGAACTAAACAAGATCTAGCCAGTTGTTATGAGAACTAAACAAGATCTAGCCAGTTGTTATGAGAACTAAACAAGATCTAGCCAGTTGTTGTGAGAACTAAAAAAGATCTAGCCAGTTGTTGTGAGAACTAAACAAGATCGAGCCAGCCCTTGTGAGAACTAAACAAGATTAAGCCAGTTGTTGTGAGGACTAAATGAAAAAGTAATCAATAACTGGGAGGCAACTGAATCTTGATGTTCCTTCTCAGGACTGGTCGTCATCAGGACCAACAAAACGCAGAAAAGAAAGTACCAACCAGCGTGAACTCCATAAGATTCAACCGTTACCGACGAACACAACGGGAAAGATATAATCAGACCAGATTAGGACTAACTCGACAGAGAGCAAAAATGGGAGGAAGATCAACCTCACACAAGAAAACTTATCTTAATTATAATCAACGCTGATGACGCAGGTTGAACGAAGGCGATTTTTTTTCTAGATAAAGGAAGGGAGGAACACGTGAAATAAGGAAGGGGGCGCACCTGATCAATTCTAAACCCTTTGAAAGAATAAAGCTCGTTCGTTGGTTCTTTAACATTGTGGATTCCAGACAAAGACCTTTCTAATTATTCTATTTTTAGGTTTTCTCAGTGCATATCCTAATCCAGCGACGGCGTCAATTCTTTACCTCTTGGTTCTCTGATATGTGTCTAGTTCTCTCCACGAGCTCCACGCTGATATGTGTCTAGTTCTCTCCACGAGCTCCACGCTGGTGATTCTGCCATACCACTTTAATCCGTCTATTTTGGGCAGGCACCAATTAGTGAATGGTTGCAGTTTATGTGTAATTGTATAAATTGTTCCCCGTGCTTCTCATTCATACAGCAGTACTGACTTATTGTTAGAATTGAATATTCTAAGTTTGGTGATAAATTTTATTTCTTTTGACTTCCACAAGTTTTCTTGTGCCATAAAAGCTTCTCTATACATCTGTATTCTTGCCGTGATATATTTATCTATCCCATTATTATCTGAGAGAAATCTAATTTGTACACATCACATATTAAGTGAGGTTAATATTCTAAACATATTACTTGATCAAAATCTATTTTGTACCCATCAAATATTAAGCGGAGGAGCGGCTGGCCGAGAGGCTAGAACGCCGGACTCTCATTCGGGAGGCCCGGGTTCGATCCCTCGGTAAGGTGTCGGATCTTTTTTCTGTCGGGGGCAAAAAGAAAATCCTAACCTGCACAGTTCGCGGCGACTGCACTAGCCATGCGGCCCTTATTCCTCAGGCTCAAAGACCCCTCTGTCATACACCGCAAGGTACTATATTGGCAGTAAATGACAGTTTTTAAATATTAACTGAGAAACATCAAACTTGTACACATCAAATATTAATGAGAAACTAGCTAGTACACATCAAATATTAACTAAGAAACATCTGGCTAGTACACATCAAATATTAACTGAAAAACATCTAGCTTGTATACGTCAAATATTAATTGAGAAACCAAGCGTGTTAACTGAGAAACGTCAAGCTTGTACACATGAAATAACTGAGAAACATCTAGCTTGTACACATGAAATATTACGTTAGAAACAATTAGCTGATGCACATCAAATATTAAGTGAGAACAGTTAGCTGGTACACATCAAATATTAAGTGAGAAACAGTTAGCTGGTACACATCAAATATTACGTGACAAACAGTTAGCTGGTACATTTCAAACATTAAGTGAGAAATATCTAGCTTTTACACATCAAATAATAACTGAGAAACATTTAGCTTGTACACATCAAATATTAAGTGAGAAACATCAAGCTTGTACACATCAAATATTAAGCGAATTTTAAAATCAAAATCTATTTTCTACACATCAAATATTAACTGAGAAACTTCTAGCTTTTACAAATCAGATATTAACTGAGAAACATTTGTATTGTACACATCAATTATTAACTGAGATTTAAGATATGCAACTATTAGTAGATCTAAGTATATGTTTGTTCTCGTCAATATTAACTGAGAGAAATTCTGGTGTGTAATCTGCAAGAATTAGTTGATGTAAATTGTGTCTGTGCATGTCAAATGCCTGCGCTGTGGCGAAGGCTGGCGATGTGCCGAAGGCTGGCGATGTGGCAAAGGCTGGCGATATGGCGAAGGCTGGCCATTTAACGGAGGCTGGCGATGTGGCGAAGGCTGGTCATTTAACGGAGGCTGGCGATGTGGCGAAGGCTGGCGATGTGGCGAAGGCTGGCCATTTAACGAAGGCTGGCGATGTGGCGAGGGCTGGCCATTTAAAGAAGGCTGGTGATGTGGGGAAGGCTGGCCATTTAACGAAGGCTGGCGATGTGGCGAAGGCTGGCCATTTAACGAAGGCTGGCGATGTGGCGAAGGCTGGCGATGTGGCGAAGGCTGGCGATGTGGCGAAGGCTGGCCATTTAACGAAGTCTGGAGATGTGGCGAAGGCTGGTGATGTGGCGAGGGCTGGCCATTTAACGAAGGCTGGCGATGTGGCGAAGGCTGGCGATGTGGTGAAGGCTGGCGATGTGGCGAAGGCTGGCGATGTGGCGAAGGCTGGCGATGTGGCGAAGGCTGGCGATGTGGCGAAGGCTGGCCATTTAACGAAGGCTGGCCATTTAACGAAGGCTGGCCATGTGGAGAAGGGGTTACAAACGCTATTCCTGCATATCCTGCGTAATCCTGCATACCTCGTTCGAAACACAGCTGCGAGCGATTTGGAAGCAAACCACCTTGTGCTGGTTTCATCCATGGATCAGTGCCGGTCGTTCAGAAAGCAATGGCAAACTACGCAACATAAACTTTCCATGAAATCACAAACAGCCAAACAATCTGGGGTTGACTGCGACGTCCTGTAAAGGATATGCAGCTTACTTTTAGCACAGCGAATGCCGGCTCAGGGGCAGTGATCGCATTTCACATTTCCACGATATTCCGATCTAAGGTTCGAAATCTGCAGAGGGCGGTTTGAAAGCAGACCACTTTGCGTTGATTTCTATGGTAAGAGGCGTCGGTCGCACTGGAAAAAATTGCCTTGCCAATAACAAAATGCAAAAAATTATAGGGTTGGTTGCAACGTCGAGTAATGGACATGCAACTAATTTTTATGTCTTTCAACTCATCAAATATTTAGCGACAGACATCTAGTTTTTTTCATCTTCATATATTAATCAGGATAAATCTGGTTTGTACTCATCAAATATTAATTGTGAGAAAGCTGGTTTATAATCATTAAATATTAACTGAGAGAAACCACGAGAAATAATCTCTTCATAATAGATGAACAAAACCTCGTCATCTAATATCTAAGTATTGCGTTGCCATGCCCTAAATATCGGTGCTCATGAAATATCAAAGATTGGATATGCTAATGGTATTCTATTACTATCCACATCACAGAATGGTATGGAAAAACTAATAACCTCAACCCAAAGGAACAGTGAAAATAACAACTTATATCTTAACATAGCAAAGACAAAGATAATGCTTACAGATAAGACCACTAAGGAGAAATAAATATACGTTAATGAGACAAAATTTGAGGTGGTGGAAAATGTCGAATATCTTGGGTCATTAATTACCAACAATGGTGACACAATGAAGGAAATTAACAGACGAATATCTATTGCTCTTCAAAAACTAAAAAAAAAACTGAATTAATTGTGGAGTGGGACAGATAGAACTAGAAAAATTGGATTTTTAAGAGCATACATCTTCCCCATTTCAACATACGCCTGTGAGACATGGACACTTACTAAACAAGCTTAACCGCGCATAAATGCCTTTCAATATATATGTCATAGACGGCTTCTAAGAATATCTTGGATACAGAAAAGAGTTAGTTAGTTAGTTAGTCGACAGATCATCCTCATTGCACATCGAACCATTCAGTCCATAAGTGCTCGGATCCCCTCCTCAGCAAATCCCGCAGCGTGTAGCGGCTAACGACACCAGTTCTGTGTTGGTTTATCAGTCTTCTTTGGCTTCCTGCGGAGTGTTCTTGTTTGGCCACCCCTCTTTTAATTTGCTGTTCTCGCAGTCTGGCCATGGTTGTAGATTCACAGTCATCACTTGGTTCTCGCAAAAGTCTTACTTCTCGTAGAGCATTCAGAATGTCAGCCTGTTCCATGGCGCGTCCGCCCTCCACAGTAGCGTTACCTGCTTGTCAGCCCGCTCATTCCCTTGTACTCCCGCATGCCCTGGCACGAAGATGAAACTAATCTTTGCCAGCTGAGACCACTCCAGAGACAGCAACCATTCTCTTCGGATCTCCCCCATCTCTATCCTCTTGAGCATGTTCATTGAGTCGCTAAGGAAACATGCCCTAGTGAATGTCTGTGTCTCGAGCCATGTTATTGCTTTACTTACTGCCATGACTTCCATAGTCAGGCTACTTGTGGTCTCAGCAAAAGCACCAGAGTCCTCCTTCACAATTCTCCCTCCGACCTGAACCGTAAAGGCCCATGAGCTTCTCACTTGTCGGACGACCGACCCATCTGTGTAAATGACAACATCACCGTCTAGCGAATTCTCGAAAATCAACGCTTGTACTTCCGCCTCCACAGCAGCCGGATTTTCTTGTCTGCATTTTCTGTCTAGTTGGATGCAAACTGATAATGATGTGCAGAAATCTGTTGGCACTTGTACCCACTCCTCGCCAGGTTCTAAGTCCTCAAGTGAACACACCTGTTGAAGAATGTCTTCGGCTTGACCCATCCACGACCGTCCTCTTTTTAGCCTGCTGCCCTTCACCTTCATAATTTCACTATGCAGTGGATGTTGTGTGTTTGCGTTAAGTCTGAGGTAGGCGCGAGCTCTGCAGACTTGTATTCTGTCTTCAATGGTTGGAAAATCAAGAAGGTAGCGCATCGCCCTGCATGCTGTATCTCTTGTACATCCAAGAATAATGCGCATAAAGAACAAATGCATCTATGCGACAAGAGCTGAATAATGAAGACGGTTGACTACTAAAGACGATAAAACAAAGAAAATTGAAATATGTTGGTCATTTGAAACGTTCTGAAAGTTTCGAGAGAATAATCATGGAAGGTTTTATGTCCGGGAAGAGAGGAAGAGGAAGGCCGAAGAGAAGACGGGCGCAGGATGTGGCAGATGATCTCCAGTTGGGTGTATCGGACGCGGGACATCTTGCTTATGACAGAGAAGTATACCGGAAGGTTGTTATGGGATCGAGGTTCTGCCAGGAACAAGCTTCTCAATGAATGAATGAATGAATGAATGAATGAATGAATGAATCAGGTAAACGGTGAGTTAATTACGTTAATGTATCGGATAGATTATTAATTAGTCAAATTTACTTATGGGATGTAAGTGAGTTAATTAAAACTGTGTATCACATAAACCGTGATTTAATTAAAAAGTCGCTTAAAAGTCGACAGGGTCGACTTCATTGCACCGGGTTTTTATCCCATATGGCTCGGTCTCTTTCCGCAGCACGAAAAGCGTCGCACAAAGCACGAACTCCGTAGCTTTTAGCGACGACCCACAGGAGTCTCCAAAACATTTAACTCGTAAACCGAAGGGTGCGGCCCGGAATCGAACCCACAACCTTCGGAGCACGAGTCAAACATGCAGTGATTTAATTAAACGTGTGTATCAAATGTAGGTAACTGAATTAAGCTTGTGTACCAGATGTAGATGAGTTAATTAAAGTTTTGTGTCAGCTGTAGGTGAGTTAATTAAACGTATGTACCAGATTTATGTGAGTTAACTAAACGTATGTATCAGATGTAGATGAGTTAATTAAATATGTGTACAAGGTGTAGATGAGTTAATTAAAGTTGTGTATTAGCCACGCTTTCCGGCATGGCACATGATTGATTTGATTGATTAGCTGTATGTGAGTTAATTAAACATATGTACCAGATTTAGGTGAGTTAATTAAACGTGTGTACAAGATTTAGATGAGTTAATTAAACATGTGTACCAGATGTAGATGAGATAATTACATATGAGTGCCAGATTTAGGTGAGTTAATTAACGTTCGCCTAAAGACTGATCATCGCAAGACAAGGACAGAGACATTAAAATTAGCAACATGGAATGACAGGACGTTAAACGACGACGACAAATTAGAGAATATAAAACAAGAACTGGAAAGAGAAAAAAATAATATTTTAGGGATGTGCGAAACGAGATGGACAGGAGCAGGTATCAAGATACATAAAGATTTTAAGATTATTTATTCTGGAGGTGAAGATCGACAAAGGGAGGTTCGAAATGTTCTTAAGCAATTATTTTGGACCGGAAAACATCAAAATCTGTTCAAGGATATTGGGATGTGTCGGACAAAGTTCTACTAGTTAAATTAAGTGGCAGACCTTTTAGCATAAATGTTATTCATGTTTATGCCCCAACAGGAGAATCCAGTGAATATAGTGTAGAGGAATTTTATAATGACATAGAGTCTGCTTTAAATAAATTTAAAAATTCAGAAATAAACATCATATTAGGGGACTTCAATACAAAAGTAAGAAATCAAGGTGATAGATACACAATAGGAAACTATGGTTTAGGAGAGAGAAATGAAAGAGGATACAGACTTGTAGAGTGGTCAAAAGAACAGGAAATGATTATAGAAAACACCTGGTTTAAGCAACACCCTAGAAGATTATGGACATGGAGGAGTCCTGATAACAGGATTAGAAACCAGATTGACTACATTCTGATTAGCAGAGGATTTAGAAACGCGTTAACAATAGCAAAAACAGTTCCAAGTGCCACTGATTACTTACAGGAACATTGAGGATAAAGTTGAAGAAAGTCAAGTATATAACAAGAAACACTAAATATGATTTGTGTACATTGAGTAATGACAAGGAAATACAAAACACATTCAACATAGAAGTACAGAACAGATTTTAAATATTGTCTGATCTAGAGATCCTATTTCGGGATGTGGATGATCAATGGGAAATGTTGAAGAATTCAATCAGTTTGGCTGAAGAATCAACAATTCCAAAATTAAAGACGGTGGGTCGTAAGAAATCGATGACTGAAGAAATTTTACACCTAATGGAAACAAGAAGACTCAACAAAAATAATTCTGCTAAATATGAAGAAATTCACAGACAAGTCAGAATATTATGTAAGGAGGCAAAAGAAGCATGGCTTGAGGCAAAGTGCTTAGAAATTGAAAAACAACACAACAGTCAAAATACCAAATTAGTGCACAAAAGAATTCAGGAACTTACTAATAAAAGAACAAGCACATCAACAGGCTGTCTAAAAACTAAAGATGGCAAAATCATAATAGAAAAAGATGAGATTATACATGTATGGACATATTATGTGAAAAACCTTTATAATGATAACAGAGAGGAACAGTATGATATTAGATTTCATAATGAAGGACCGCCAATTTTGAAGATGGAGGTTCGAAATGTTCTTAAGCATACGAAAGCTGGCAAGGCTTCCGGTGCAGATAACATCACAACAGAAATGATTAAAGATTTAGAAGATTATGGACTGGATCAAATCACAAGACTGCTGAACACATATGATACTGGAGATATACCTTCTTAATTATGTAACTCTGTATTTATTGCAATCCCAAAGAAATCAGGAGCCTTGGAATGTGATCAACATAGAACAATTAGTATAATGAGTCACATCACAAAGATTATGCTACGAATTATCATGCAAAGAGTGAGGAAGAAATTACAACCTGAAATAGGGGAAATAACAATGAGGGTTTGTGGAAGGAAAGGGTATAGTAAATGTTGTGTATATGCTGCGAACAGTTACTGAACGTGTTAAAGAAGTAAACAAGGATATTCATCTTTCCTTTATTGACTACACAAAGGCTTTTGATAGAGTTCAGACATGTCAACATGGTGGATATGCTTGCAGATCTACAAATTGATGGGAAAGACATTAGACTTATAAAAAACATATATTGGAAACAACAAGCTGCCATAAGGATTGATAATGAAGTGGGACAATATCAACCTATTAAGAGAGGTGTTAGGCAGGGATGTGTAATGTCTCCAGATCTGTTTTCCCTATACAGTGAAAATATTTTCAGAAATGTAGAAGATATAAATGGAATCAGCATTGGAGGACGAAACATCAATAACATTAGATATGCAGATGATACAGTATTGATTGCAGACAATGCACAAGATCTACAACAATTAGTAGACGCAGTTGTTGTACACAGTGAGCAGCTGGGGTTGGAATTAAATTGTAAGAAGACACAGGTTATGGTCGTCACTAGGAAGAACGAAGTACCACAATGT
Source organism: Cepaea nemoralis (assembly GCA_014155875.1). NCBI lineage: Eukaryota > Metazoa > Mollusca > Gastropoda > Stylommatophora > Helicidae > Cepaea > Cepaea nemoralis. Next base: position 271,159 of record JACEFZ010027459.1, read on the forward strand.
AATATACAAGTAAATGGGACTATTCTTCAACAAGTGAATCGGTACAATTATCTCGGAACAGTCATAACATCTGATGGGAGATGCCTTGAAGAGATTAGAACAAGAATCGCCATGGCGAAAGTAGCCTTTAGCAAGATGAAAAACATTCTGACCAATAAAAAGATGTCAATTGAAACGAGAAAAAGAGTGTTGAGGGGATACATAGAGCCTGTTCTTTTGTATGGATGTGAAACTTGGACAATGAGCAGTCAAGCTGAAAAACATCTGATGGCTGCAGAAATGTGGTTTCTGAGGAAAATGCAAAGAATACCATGGACAGACAGAAAAACCAATGACCAAGTACTACAGGAGACAAATGAAAATCGTAGATTGATTAGAGAAATTAGACGTAGACAGTCAAAATTTTTGGACATGTTATGAGAAGAAATGGATTGGAGAACTTAGTGACAACTGGCAAGATCGAAGAGAACAGACCAAGAGTAAGACCGAGAGGAAAATACCTGGATGGCTTGGCCACATGGCATGGACGAGACAGGAACACTGAGCTGATCCACGACTCTGGTGATCGAGTGAAATGGCGAATCATGACCGCCCACGCTTTCCGGCATGGCACATGATTGATTGATTGAATTAAAGTTGTGTAACAGCTGTAGGTGAGTTAATTAAACGTGTGTACCAGATGTAGGTGAGTTAATTAAACGTGTGTACCAGATGTAGGTGAGTTAATTAAACGTGTGTATCAGATTTCGGTGAGTTAATTAAACGTGTGTACCAGATGTAGGTGAGTTAATTAAACGTGTGTGCCAGATGTAGGTAAGTTAATTAAACGTGTGTACCAGATGTAGACGAGTTAATTTAATATGTGTACCAGATGTAGGTGAGTTAATTAAACTTGTGTACCAGATGTAGGTGAGTTAATTAAACGTGTGTACCAGATGTAGACGAGTTAATTTAATATGTGTACCAGATGTAGGTGAGATAATTAAACGTGTGTACTAGATGTAGGTGAGATAATTAAACGTGTGTACCAGATGTAGATGAGATAATTAAACGTGTGTACCAGATGTAGGTGAGATAATTAAACGTGTGTACCAGATGTAGATGAGATAATTAAACGTGTGTACCAGATGTAGGTGAGATAATTAAACGTGTGTACCAGATGTAGGTGAGTTAATTTAATATGTGTACCAGATGTAGACGAGTTAATTTAATATGTGTACCAGATGTAGACGAGTTAATTTAATATGTGTACCAGATGTAGACGAGTTAATTTAATATGTGTACCAGATGTAGACGAGTTAATTTAATATGTGTACCAGATGTAGACGAGTTAATTTAATATGTGTACCAGATGTAGGTGAGATAATTAAACGTGTGTACTAGATGTAGGTGAGATAATTAAACGTGTGTACCAGATGTAGATGAGATAATTAAACGTGTGTACCAGATGTAGACGAGTTAATTTAATATGTGTACCAGATGTAGATGAGATAATTAAACGTGTGTACCAGATGTAGGTGAGATAATTAAACGTGTGTACTAGATGTAGGTGAGTTAATTAAACATGTGTACCAGATGTAGGTGAGATAATTAAACGTGTGTACCAGATGTAGGTGAGATAATTAAACGTGTGTACCAGATGTAGGTGAGATAATTAAACGTGTGTACCAGATGTAGGTGAGATAATTAAACGTGTGTACCAGATGTAGACGAGTTAATTTAATATGTGTACCAGATGTAGACGAGTTAATTTAATATGTGTACCAGATGTAGGTGAGATAATTAAACGTGTGTACCAGATGTAGGTGAGATAATTAAACGTGTGTACCAGATGTAGACGAGGTAATTTAATGTGTGTACCAGATGTAGGTGAGTTAATTAAACTTGTGTACCAGATGTAGATGAGTTAATTACATATGAGTGCCAGATTTAGATGAGTTAATTAAACATGTGCTTCGGATGTAGGTGAGTTAATTAAACATGTGTACCAGATGTAGATGAGTTAATTAAATGTGTGTACCAGATGTAAGTGAGTTAATCAAACATGTGCACCAGTAGTAGGTGAGTTAATTAAACATGTGTACCAGATGTAGATGAGTTAATTACATATGAGTGCCAGATTTAGATGAGTTAATTAAACATGTATACCAGATGTAGATGAGTTAATTAAACGTGTGTACCAGATGTAGATGAGTTAATTAAACGTGTGTACCAGATGTAGACGAGTTAATTTAATGTGTGTACCAGATGTAGGTGAGTTAATTAAACTTGTGTACCAGATGTAGGTGAGTTAATTAAACGTATGTACCATATGTAGATGAGTTAATTAAACGTGTGTACCAGATGTAGACGAGGTAATTTAATGTGTGTACCAGATGTAGGTGAGTTAATTAAACTTGTGTACCAGATGTAGATGAGTTAATTACATATGAGTGCCAGATTTAGATGAGTTAATTAAACATGTGCTTCGGATGTAGGTGAATTAATTAAACATGTGTACCAGATGTAGATGAGTTAATTAAATGTGTGTACCAGATGTAAGTGAGTTAATCAAACATGTGTACCAGTAGTAGGTGAGTTAATTAAACATGTGTACCAGATGTAGATGAGTTAATTACATATGAGTGCCAGATTTAGATGAGTTAATTAAACATGTATACCAGATGTAGATGAGTTAATTAAACGTGTGTACCAGATGTAGATGAGTTAATTAAATGTATGTACCAGATGTAGATGAGTTAATTAAACATGTGTGCCAAATGTAAGTTAGTTAATTAAACGTGTGTACCAGATGTAGATGAGTTAATTACATATGAGTGCCAGATTTAGATGCGTTAATTAAACATGTGCTTCAGAAGTAGGTGAGTTAATTAAACATGTGTGCCAGATGTAGATGAGTTAATTAAACGTGTGTGCCAGATGTAGGTGAGTTAATTACATATGAGTGCCAGATTTGGGTGAGTTAAATTAACATGTGTACCAGATTTAGATGAGTTAATTAAACATGTGTACCAGATGTAGATGAGTTAATTACATATGAGTGCCAGATTCAGGTGAGTTTATTAAACGTGTGTACCAGATGTAGATGAGTTAATTAAACGTGTGTACCAGATGTGGATGAGTTAATTAAACGTGAGTACCAGATTTAGGTTAGTTAATTAAATATGTGTAACAAATGTAGGTGAGTTAATTAAACATGTGTACCAGATGTAGATGGGTTAATTACATATGAGTGCCAGATATAAGTGAGTTAATTAAACTTCTGTACCAGATGTAGATGAGTTAAATGTGTACCAGATATAGATGTGTTAATTAAACTTGTGTACCATGTGTAGGTGAGTTAGTTCAACATGTGTACCAGATGTAGATGAGTTAATTAAAGTTGTGTACCAGATGTAAATGAGTTAATTAAACTAGTATATCAGTTGTAGATGAGTTAATTAAACGTGTGTATCAGTTGTTGATGAGTTAATTAAACTTCTTTACAATGTGTAGGTGAGTTAATTAAACCTGTATACCAGTATTGTCCAGTCCCAGGCCTGTGCTGAGGTTGGTTGTATGGTCCAGTCGTGAGAGTTTGACAGGCGAGCTATTTTCATCCATGCGTCCTGCTCTGACAACAAACTAATGCCTCCGGCCATGGCCGCGGACAATCGATTCCCCTTTGACCAGACTAAAACAGGTTTTATTTCCAGCTATATGTGCTATTGAAGCCAAGTACCAATATTTACAACCAAACACTGCGACAATTATTCTGTCACTGCGCCAAAATATCGTGGGTGGTCGCATAATCCCCAGACAAATTTATCTAATCATCGTTTCTGATATTGAATAAAAGAGCAGCACTTGCCTGCGAAAACTAAGAACTCACCGCTCTCCATATTTGTAGGTCCAGTTTAGTTTTTCTAGTCAGTCTTTGTATTTTTTTCGCAATTCAAAGGCCAAAACAGTTTTCGTCACAGTCAAGGTAAGATGTATTTGTTTGCTTGTCTATAAAATGCTGCGTCTTGTTCTTTACTTGTCCGCATCAACTCTACAGTATGCGTTGAGGGTTGCAGTAGCGTAATGACCAGCGTGCTTGCCTGCGGGGTCGGTGGTAACATCTTAACTGGTAGGGATTTTTCTGAAAAGACCTGGGCCCTCATGTCAACTAAGTGTATAATGGTTATGAGGAATTGTGGGAAATAAAGGCGGGAGGCGTGACATTCACTATATCCCACATTCAGCGCATGTTTGGTCTCTGCAATTATGTAGTTATTACCATACAACTAATACGCCGCAAGACTTGGAGAGAAGGGTCATGGTTATACTAGATGGAACATGTTTTTGACTAACTGTAACCTCATCTCATCTCACCTCTTCTCATCCTGTTTCTCTTGTACCTTGCGGTGTCGAGGTAAATAGCGGGGCAGTGACCGTTTATAGGCTTCACGTATCGAGATTTACACAGACTTTGTTATTCCCTCTGTCCATCGTGTACGTGGTCGGCCTCTTCCTCTGCTTCCATTTGGTCTGAACCCCATTGCTTCTTGTGGTATGCTGCAAGTTGGTAACCTAGTTAATATGCAAACCATTTCACTTGCTGTCTTTTAATAAAATCTAGTTCTGCTATGACCCCCACTTAAATCATGATTTTTATTTTTCATTTCTAATTTTCTCTCTTCTTGATACATTGAGTATTCTACACAGGAATCTCATTTCTGTATAAGCTGCTAGAATTATTTCACTGACTATATCAGCTGCTAGAATTATTTCACTGACTATATCAGCTGCTAGAATTATTTCACTGACTATATCAGCTGCTAGAAATGTTTAACTGATTATAACAATTGCTGGGATGTTTGTGGTTACAAAGACATACATAAAGAATATGGATCAACTACCGTATGCCCATTGCTCCGTAAGGGGTGTAGAATATCTGTTAAGATACAGATGAAAATAAAAAATTAATAAGAGAATATTAGTCGTATTCAGTCCAGACATTTTGATCATAGTTTTATGGGAAATAAAAACGTGAATTATGTGATGACTGGTAAACTTAACGGCAAAGGAGCAAGGGAAATTACTACTTCATATAATACTAATATTACTTCTACTGCAGCTACTACTACTACAACTAATACCACTGCTACTACAACTCCTACTACAACTAATACCGCTACTATTACAACTACTCTACAACAACTACAACATCTTCAACTAATAAAACTACTACAACAAATACAACACTACAACAACTGCAACAACTACAACTACTGCAACAACTACAACAACTTCATCTACTACAACAACTTCAACTACTACTACGTTGACAACGATCACAATGATGACGGTGTTGTTGGAGATAGCGAAGCAGAAACGAGGGTTAATTTGTCTGCTATACAACCAACTTGCCCTCTGGTGTGAAAAGCATTTCTCTACAATTAAATGTTGTCACTTTCCCATAAATCCAGTAACAAAACGATCCACGTCTAGATCCATCCCCTCATCCACCCACCAACCCATTGAAAAATGCATTCACCCACTCACCCATCCATCCGTTACGAAATGCATCCACCCACTCAACGATCAATTCAAGCCTTCTATCAACCCACCCAAACATGTTCCTGTTCAACCCACTCACCCATCCATTCATTAGTCAACGCTTCCATCAACCCACTCACCCATCCATACATTAGTCAACCCTCCTATCAACCATTCATTAGTCAACACTTTCATCCACCCACTCACCAATCCATGCATTAGTCAACTCTTCTATCAACCAACTCACCCATCCATTCATTAGTCAACACTTTCATCCACCCACTCACCAATCCATGCATTAGTCAACTCTTCTATCAACCAACTCACCCATTCATTCATTAGTCAACACTTCCATCCACCCGCTCACCCATCCATTCATTAGTCAACCCTTCCATCAAACCACCCAAACATGCTCCTGTTCATCCATCCACCAACTCATCCATCCATTCATTAGTCAACCCTTCCATCCACCCACTCACTCATCCATTCGTTAGTCAATCCTTTCATCCACCCATTCACCCATCCATTCATTAGTCAACCCTTCCATCCACCCACTTACCCATCATTCATTAGTCAACCCTTCCATCCACCCACTTACCCATCCATTTATTAGTCAACCCTTCCATCCACCCACTCACCAATCCATTCATTAGTCAACCCTTTCATTCACCCACGCACCCGTCCATTCATTAGTCAACCTTTCCATGAACTCACCCAAACATTCGCCTGTTCATGCATCCATCCACTCAACGATCCAACGATCCATCATTTTTGTATAATCCATTATATCAATTTGCCCATTCACCCAACAATAAACGCACTCGTATACTCACGCATGAGTAATCCCACACACCCATCCACGCACCCACCCACACATCCACACATCCACACATTAATTCATCGATCATTCCATCCATCCACACAAAAACCCACCCACACACGAATCGAGACATTCAACAAACGCAACGATCCACCCACCCATCCATTCACCCACCCATTTATACATTCAATTAGTTTAGTTTAGTTTAGATTAGTCGATGGATCAACATCACGGCACACAGGTGTAACCCATAAGTGCTCCGTTCTCCTCCTAACTCAAACCTGAATCTGGAGAAACTCAGCTCAGTGCACGAGCTCCGTAGCATCGGCAAGGATCCTGAAATACTTTAGGGAGATTTTTAACTCGAAATTTTGCCCGGGCAGCGCCATTAGGCTACTCTTTTTCGATTTCCAACTGCCAAGGGATTTTTTACGTGCGCAACAATACACACGGGCGTCCGATCTCACTACCCAGAGACCAGGGGAAATTTTGTTACTAGAAGTCCACGAGAAAAATCTCCGGTCGTTCACTGGGCCTGAACCCGGGACCTCCAGCACTCGAGGCGGACACCATACCTCGAGACCACGCAGACCCCCCCCCCCCCCCCCCCCCCCCGATCCATTCAATTATCCACCGATATGTTATCTGTTTATCTGAACGATTACTTTATTCCACCACAAATTCCACCACTTCAATTTTAAATTGACCTTGCTGTCAATGAATGTGTTATGTTTTAATTACGACTTTAGAATAATCAGGGCGTTGCGTGGCTGTGTGTGTTTTCTGCAATTTGCTCTTGGCCGAGCATATAAACAATGTTCGTAAAATTTTAACGATACGGTTCTTTCATGGCAGTTCGTTACAGCACGCTGTGAGTTGACATGTGAGTCTGTGTGTGCGCGTATCACTGTGTGTTTGTCTCGCTTCGCAACAATTCATTTTATTGTTTGTTTCGTTAAAATAGTTGTGTTTTAGTTTCCCTCATTTTTACGATGCCTCGTTGTCAGCCTCGGATCTCGACCTGGTCAACGTCACGTGATGTGGCCGCCATATTAGATAGCAGACATTTACGATAATTGTATCAGAGTTTTAATAGACGTGAAGAAATTGATGACGTGGTTATAACATTCGTTAGCCAGATTCAAGTACGTCATGAAATCGTCTTACTATTTTTCATCATCAAATGATGCAGCAGTTAATACCGAGCTTCTGTTACTTCTTCTTCTTCTTTCGTTGTCGTCTTCTTCGTTCCTCTTTCGAGGGACAAGTGACACACCTAGTCATGCACGTAACGTGTCAGTCTGTCCGACTTTGACATGCACTTGTGTAAGGTTTCCTACCTCTAAAGAGACTACATCCAAGGGCACCGCCTTCGTCTCCCCGTGGGTGCGGTTCCTTTCCTATAATGTTTACCAGGACGACAACCTCAAGGCCTGCTCTCTGTGATTTCCAACTGCCGTGGGTTTTTTTTACTCGCGCAATCATATAGATTTAGCACCATATGCCCAACACGCCTTAACTTATTGAGTGAAATTGGATGAGTAATCGTCTTAAGCGACTTCCCGTGACTGCCATGGGCTAATATCAATTGTCTTTACGTTATAATACATGTCTGTTACAATTTCAGCAAAATTGAAGTCAGAACTGTAACATGCCTCTACTTCCGATCTTCCATCATTCATGTTTGTTTGGTGTAAATCTACTTTTGGTTCGGATCAGAATCTGTTACGACGTGTCACATGTCCCATGACTTACCTGTGTGCTTACAGACACAGATGTAGCCGACCCTAGCGCCCCCTGGTGCCTGCGGGGTCTTCGATCTCACACAAATGGTAAATGCCTATTTTAGTCGTCTTTTAGAGATTTGAGTATATGGTGCTGGCTCCAAATAGTTGTAGGCCAACAGACCCTGGACTTTGACCTGGTGACTATCACTGGACTGTTGACGTGGTCACTATCACTGGACCTATTGTCCACTATTTCCCGATTGTCCACTAATCCCGATTGTCCACTATTGCCCGAGTGTCCACTAATCCCGATTGACCACTATTGCCCAATTGTCCACTAATCCCGAGTGTCCATTATTACCCACTATTGCTCTGAGGTCCACTATTCCCCTGTTGTCCACTATTGCCCAATTGTCCTCTATTGTCCTACCGTACATTATTACCTTATTGTCCTATCGTTAACTATTCTTCTATTATCCACATCCTCGGTAAGGCGTGGGATTTTTATCAGTCGGGGGCAAAAAGAAAATCCTAACCTGTACAGTTCGCGGCGAAAGCACTAGCCAGGCGGCCTTAATTCCTAACTCTCAAAGACCCCTCTGCCATACACCGCAAGGTCCTATATTGGCAGTAAATTACAGTTTTTGACAGTCGTATCATCCACTATTGCCATATTGTCACCATCACCCTATTGTCCTGGGTGGATCCAACTAAAGTGGGTGCTAGGGGATGCATGTTCTAGAAAGTCAACCCCTACATTGCTATTGTCATTCTAACCTTGACCTCTGTTGAATAGTCTCCATTTTGTGTTAGTTATCATGCCATACTGATAAATAGTACACATCTGAAATAAGTTAAAGAATTCAAATATGTAGGAAGTATGATCACAGAAGATGACAGAATAGACAGACAAATCTAAATCAGATGTCAAAAAGCGAGTGCGATTATATATGTATATAAACTATCACCCATACTGAAACATATACAAAACATTTGATAATACATAGCATATTCACACCAACCCTATGCTACCAATGTCAAACTGGGACATTATTCACATCAAACTTACGCAAAAACAACACCTGCAAGGTGGGATGCTTGGGGAAGACATTGTATAATCACACGGAATGACACTATCCAGTGCCAGCCATCGGGGGCTGGAGAGCGAATAATTCCTTCCCACGATGCTTGTTGACAAAAGTGGAAGATGATGATAATGATGACGATGATGGTGAAGATGATGATGATGATGATGATGATGATGATGATGATGATGCCATGATATTCTACGTGTGTCACATTTTCAATTACATCACTGTTGATTGTGATTATTTGATCGACATGTAGTGAGGACGTGGATTCAAACTTGCCCCTTCCGCTGACAAGGTCTCGCTGTAGGAAATGAATTTCGGCGCACGGCCAAGTAAACACCCCTAAAAAGTTATCTTCTTTAGCCAGGTCTATCATCTTCCTGATCCCACAACTCAAAAACAACATACTCTAATTGTGTATTAGTTCTCGCCATGTACACAAAAATATAATAAATAATGGCCTGACATCGGAACAAAAGCAGTAAAAAGTTGGACTAATAGCAATTGGATACAACACGCCAAGAAGGTCGACACGAAACACAATAACATTGTCAGTTATTGAGTGTTTAATTTAGTAAATAATATCCCCATTACCGAAGAATCCCGCAGGCGTGATAAAAAAAAAAAAAAGAAGATTTTTCAGTAATTGGTTTTGACTCAGTCAACATTATCACAAGAAGTGTGGTACTCTATGAACAACTCTTCTGTTTCCATGCGATACTACCGTTTGACTGTACATCATTATTTTTATGGATTGTATTCATCAACTAATTGCTTGGCGTCCGCATTTTCCACCAAAGAACAGTTGTAACTGTATATTAGCACACTCTTTTCATGTTCAGATTTTGTTGATCTCTTTCAATGTCAATATTTTCTTTTTGTTGATAAATATACTCCTGCAGAAGTTACTCATCATAAAATAAAGCAATACAACGAATCCTTCAAGCTGAAATATACAAGACATATCTCTATGATAAGTTAAACTGTCTACAGAGGTTGTAGCAATTAGGCGATTTCAACCAATTGTGTGCAAACAGAAAGACTTCGTTTAAAAGTTGCGATTACCGTGAGATAATAAATGCTCCGCATTCAAACAAAATAAGCAGCTATGTGTTTCAAGTATTTCACCGAAAGCAAATTTCGTTTATTCACTTCATATGATTTACAACTCTGCAGTGTGTGCCTGATGAGATGCAGCGAAATATGCCAGGCAATAAATCATGTAACCTAATGTTTGTGGTTTTTGTGTATATATTCGTGACCAGTGCACAAGAGAGCAGGGTCACGTGGGTGGACTACACTTGAGTTACAAGCCAGTGAACAAACACAAAACAAAATAACACCTGAGGGAAAACATTGTTTGTAAACTGTCTACCACGATAAATATTAAACTGTCTACCACGATAAATATTAAACTGTCTACCACGATAAATATTAAACTGTCTACCACGATAAATATTAAACTGTCTACCATGATAAATATTAAACTGTCTACCACAATAAATATTAAACTGTCTACCACAATAAATATTAAACTGTCTACCATGATAAATATTAAACTGTCTACCCCAATAGATATTAAACTGTCTACCACAATAAATATTAAACTGTCTACCATTATAAATATTACACTGTCTACCACGATAAATATTACACTGTCTACCACGATAAATATTACACTGTTTACCATTCATTCAGTAGCATGTCCTTTGCAGAACCTCGCTCCCATAACAACCTTCCGGAAAACCTCTCGAACATAAGCAAGATGTACCGCGTCTGATACACCCATTTGGAGATCATCAGCTACATCCTGCACCGATCTTCTCTTTGGCCTTCCTCTTCCTCTCTTCCCAGGCATATATCCTTCCATTATTGTTCTCTCCAAACTTTCGTGACGTTTCAAGTGACCAAAATATTTCAATTTTCTTTGTTTTATCGTCTTTAATAACCAACCTTCTTCAATATTCAATTCTTGAAGTATGGATGCATTTGTTCTTTTCTTTACCCAAGATATTCTTAGAACTCGTCTATAACATTTATGTTCAAAGACATTTATGCGCTGTTCAGCTTGTTTAGTAAGTGTCCATGTCTCACAGGCGTATGTTGCAATGGGAAAGATGCACGCTCTTAAAAATCTAATTTTTGTAGTTCTGTCTGTCCCACTCCATAATTTATGCATCTGTTTTAGTCTTTGAAGAGCAATTGATAGTCGCCGTTTAATTTCTGTCATTGTCTCACCATTGTTGGTAATCAATGACCCAAGATATTCAAAATTTTCCACCACCTCCAAATTTTCCCCATTAATGTATACTTTTTTCTCCATTGCAGTTTTGTCTGTATGTATTATCTTTGTTTTTACTATGTTAAGATACAAGTTGTGATTTTCACTATTCAATTGGGTTGAGGCTATGAGGTTTTCTATGCCATTCTGTGTTGTGGATAGTAATACTGTATCATCAGCATATCCAATCTCTGGTATGTCATGACCGCCGATATTTAGGGCTTCATATAGCTCCCCTGTTTATATCATCTCTGACATTTCTCATTATATTTTCGGCGTACAGGTTAAACAAATAGGGTGACAGCACGCAGCCCTGACGGACTCCTTGTTTGATGTCAAACCAATCTGATGTCACGCCATCTATTCTAACTGCTGCTTGTTGGTCTAGATAGAGCATTTTTATGAGTTGTACTACATGTGATGGAAAGCCCATATTCCTCATGATTTCCCAAAGTTTCTTATGTTGTACACAGTCAAATACCTTTGAATAATCCACAAAACATGATAATAGGTTTACATTAAATTCTCAATTATTTATCGCATGTTGAATATGTGATCTCTTGTTCCTCTTCCTTGTCTAAATCCAGCTTGAACCACGTTAATCTCTTCTTCCATTTTCTTACGAAGTCTTCCCATTATGACTTTTAGTAGAATTTTACTTGCATGACTGATCAGGGCAACAATTCTATAGTTGGTGCATAATTTCAGGTTGCCCTTTTTTGGTATTGCAATGAAGATAGTTCTCTTCCAATCTTTTGGCCATGTACCATATTTCCAAATCTTGTTACATAATGCATGATATATGTGTATGCTTTCTTCTCCTCCCGCTTTAATTAGTTCAGCTGGTATCTCATCACATCCAGGTAATTTACCATTCTTCAGGTTCTTTATAGCCCAAGCAATTTCATCTAATGAGGGTTCAGGTTCTGTCTCTGCTGTCATTGGCTCATGTATCTCATTCATATCCTCACTGTCACTCATATCATACATTCCACTGCAGTACTCGTGCCATCTTTCTAGAATTTGCCTAGATTCTGTTAAGGTATTTCCCATCTTGTCACAGATAACATTCAATTGAGGTTGAACATTTCTTGTCAATACCTTCATTTATTTGAACATTTCATAATCTCTTCCAGTCTTATGACATTGCTCTATTCTGGTACAGCAATCTTGTATGTATTGATTTTTGTACTTTCTTGTGTTCTTTCTTATTTCTCGAGTTAAAGATTTATACTTCATCCTGCTGTTATCGGATTCATCTCCTTTCTTTTTCGTTGTTTTATTAATTCTAACGTGTCTGATGTAATCCATGGCTTAAGTTGCTTTTTCTTGGTCGGAATTAAATCTTTGGCTGCAGTTATCAAGATATCTCTAGCTTGTACTGCCAGTTCATCGGGTGTCATTTCCTCTTGTACAGACATCAAGACCCCAAAGCGATTCCTAACTTCTATGTTGTATGCATTTGGTATTTTTGTGAGATCACAACGAAGTGGCCTTGGTCCTCGGGTAAGCTTTTTGAGTTTTAATTTCAGATCTGCTTCTAATAACTGATGATCTGTATCACAGTCTGCACTTCGTAGGGTTTTTGCAGATGTTATGTTTGATCTCCATCTTCTTTGTATTAAAATATAATCTATCTGATTTTTGGTAATACTGTCCGGAGACTTCCATGTGAAGAGTCTTCTTGGATGTTGTTTAAAAAGCGTGTTGGCTATCGTGAACTCATTTTCTGTGCAAAATTCAATTAATTTGTCACCTGCATCATTTCTATTTCCTAATCCATATTTTCCTAAAACGTGTCTCTCATTTTCAGCTCTTCCTGCACCTACCAATATTATTGCTATATCATTGTGTCCAATCTTGTGTAATGTGTCTTGCAGTGTGTTGTAAAAATCTTCAATTTCGTCCTCCTCTGCTGTTGAAGTAGGTGCAAATATCTGTACAAGAGTTGTGTTTTTTGGACGGCCTTTAAGTCTAATAGTGAGGATTCTATCACTAACTGGATTATATCCCATTAAAGCTTTTGCAGTTGTTTTATCTAAACAAAATGTCACTCCACTCTGGCCTCCGACGTCTCTACCAGAATAAATGAAAAGACTTCCATTTTCAGTTGTAAAATGTCCCTTGCCGCTCCAGAGATGTTCACTAATTCCTAAAATTTGAATGTTTAACCTCTCAATCTCATCACATACTACTTTAAGCTTTCCCTCATACAGACTTCTCACATTCCACGTTGCTATTCTCACTCTGTTTCTTAGTCTGACACAAAGGATTTCCTTGGTAACACAGTCAGGATTAACTCCGTCATCACGATTACTAGTACTTGTCCCTGTGTCACACTCTTCCCCAGTGTTATCTGATCTGCCTGGCCTGGGGTCTCGCCACCAGATCTCTTTCTTATTATGTTTTCTTTCATGGTTGTTATGGTTTCTTGGCAAGTTTTGCAGAAGGTAGTTTGCCATTGCTTTCCTTCTGGGCAGTGACTGTACTAGTCGGTGGCCATAGCCATTGTCTCTACTGATGAGATCATCTGCCTATCGCCGCAGAGTGCAAGACCATAACCAACAACAATCTGTCGGCTGCTCTCACACTCCATCCACCACCTGTTTCCATGGCTTCACGTAACCCTGATCGGGGGGCTAAACGGGTACTCCACCTTGCCCAAGGGTGTCCCGTAGACTAACGGAGGAAAGGAGGCGTATTACATCTCCTTTGATAGGGGATACCCCTACCCCGCTAACCGGAACTGTTTACCACGATAAATAATAAACTGTCTACCTCGATAAACAGAAAACTATTTGCCACGATAAATATTAAACTGGCTACCTCGATAAATATTAAAATATCTTGTTAAATATTACACTGTCTCCTACAATACATATTAAACTGTCTACCGTGATAAATAGCCGGCTTCGTGGCTTAGAGGTTATGACTTTTCTCCGTAATCTCGTATACTCTCGCCGGTGACGTGATGACGGTGAGAATCAGCAGTGGTTCGAATCGCATCGGTAACTTACTGGGTATGTGAGCAGACCGCTCAGAAAGCAATGGCAAACTACTGAGCGTAATCTTGCCAAGAAATCAACATACAGCTGAAAGATGCTGGTGTTGACAGCGATGTCCTGTAAAGGATAAGTAAAAAAAAAAATAACGTGATAATTATTAAACTCTCTACTATGATAAATATTAAACTAAAACGATAAATATTAAACTGTCTACCACGATAAATATTAAACTGTCTACCACGATAAATAGCCAAATGTATACCAAGATAAATATTAAACTACCACGATAAATGGAAAATATTAAACTGTCTACCACGATAAATATTAAACTGTCTACTATGATGGCTTTGTCAAACGGATAGCAACTACCCGAAAGACCAAGGTAAATATTAAACTACCACGATAAATGATAAATATTAACCTACCATGATAAATATTAAACTGTCTACCATGATAAATATTAAACTGTCTACCATGATAAATATTAAACTGTCTACCATGATAAATATTAAACTACCACGATAAATATTAAACTACCACGATAAATATTAAACTACCACGATAAATATTAAACTGTCTACTGTGATTAATATTAAACTGTCTACCACGATACATAATAAACTACCACGATAAAAATTAAACTGTCTACCACGATGGCTTTGTCAAATGGATAGCAACTACCCGAAATACCGAAAAAGAGACCGAGAGAGAGAGAGACAGAATGATAGAGAGAGAAAGACCGCGAGAGGAAGAGAAACGTATAGAGAGGGAGACAGACATCGAAAGGCACTAAAATAGAAAATTAGCGAGAGATACTGAAAGAGACAGAAATAGAGAGAAAGAGACCAGAGAGAAGAGAAGAGAGGGGGCGTCGAGAGATAGATAGAGTGTGAGAGAGCGAGCGAGAGAGAGAGAGAGAGAGAGAGAGAGAGAGAGAGAGAGAGAGAGAGAGAGAGAGAGAGAACGAACGAACGAACGAACGAACAAACTTTATTTTCAAAGGGTTAAGATTTGGGCACGCAGGCCCGTCTAACATTCTGCCCTTCTATCACTCTCTTTCATACATTATTTCATTCACACATCATTCAAGGCTAACAGAGAACAGCAACAATATAAAAGATATGCATTATAAAGGCATGGGCAAAATGCGAACATCAAAACTACACGACACAGTAAAATTAGATAATGGTCTGACACTTGTTATTAGCCATGTGGAATATACTGGCCTACCAAAAGGGGACTGGCTGTTATACTAGGGTTTTGTTATTATTATTATTATCTCTATTATTAAGGGGGAAGATAATCCGTACTGAGATAGATAGTGTTCGAGTAATTTGCGATTATATGAATAGGGATTGGTGATGTCTTTGATTTCTTGTGGAAGATTGTTCCACAGCTGAGCTGCAGAGTACGTTAAGCTTATTTTGTATAAGTCAATCCTAGGCTTCGGAATGTGTAATATATTTAAACGTTTACTGTGTCTAGCATTATATTTAAACAATGGCCAAAGGTAATTTGGGGCATTCCGATGCAGCATTTTGTGAATTAGTTTAGCTTTATTGAAAAGCAGGCGTTTGCGGAGTGGTAGTAACTGAAGGCGTTTATACAGGCTAGGATTGTCAGATAAATGTTTGTTATAAATTAGACTCATGGCCCGTTTCTGGAGTGAGTAAAGTCGCTTGGTGTTTGAATTAGAACAACCGTCTCAGATTGTAGAGCAGTAGTCAAAGTGTGTCTGTATATGAGAAGTATAGAATAGTTTCCTTGTGTCCTCATCAAGGAAGTTTTTAATTTTGGCGAGTTGGTAGACTTTTTTCGCTGTTTGTTTAATAAGCGCTTGAACGTGGGAATTAAAGGTTAGGTTTCTATCAATGATTATGCCTAATGTTTTGTGCTCAATTACACTTTCTACTGGCATGTTATCGATGTGAAGTTGAAGTTATGTGTGTGAGCTTAGAGTTTGAAGTCTTTGTCTGGTTGTTAGTAACATTGATTTTGTTTTAGTGATGTTAATTTGCATACGGTTTGAATAGCTCCACCTAACTACATTATTTAATTCTCGTTGTAAAGACGACTCCAATAAAATACAATTTTCAGCATTTGTGTACACTGTACAGTCGTCTGCAAATAGATCGCAGGACGACGAAAGATGCAAAGGTAGATCGTTAATATATATGGCAAACAATAGAGGGCCAAGAATAGAGCCTTGCGGTACTCCAATATTGAAGGTAGTGGTATGAGACAGACATTTATTATGTGATACTACTTGCTTTCTGTTTGATAGAAAAGATGATATTAGAGTGACTACATTAGGGCCAATTTTCATTGTCTCGAGTTGTTTAATTAAAATAACATGGTCTATCATATCAAATGCTTTCTTGAAATCAATAAAGACAGTTCCACATAGACTGTTGTTGTTTATATTCTGGTGCCAATTTTCTATTATGTTTGTTAGGGCCGTATGGCAAGAATATTTTGGTCGAAATCCTGATTGGTTGTCAACAATAAGTAATGTTACTTTATGGATGTGTTTTTCTAGTGGCTTAGATAGTGATGATAGTAAGGAAATGGGTCTGTAATTGTTCGGGAGATCATTGTCCAATGAACCAGATTTAAGAAGAGGGTACACTTTAGCGATTTTGAAAGCTGATGGAAAGTGGCCTTTGGTGAGACACTGATTATATACATAGGTTAGTGATGTACAGATCACTGGCGCAGCACAACGGAGAATCCGGTTGCTGATTCCATCTAACCCAGATGAGGTTGTGTTTTTTAGGTTACTGAGGTAAGTGAATACTTCAGTGATTGTCATTAGCGGTATGTCGGAAAGAATATCGCCGGAGCATCTATTCTCGCAAAACGATGACAGTAAAGATAAGTTGCAAGGAGAATTAGGTATTGAAGCCTTCAACTGGTCTATGTCAGTTTGAAAAAAAATTACTGAATTGGTCGCATGTAATATGATTTGATGGTAAAGAATTTCGGAAGTTATACTTGTTTGTCAAGGTGTTAATTGCCTTCCATATATCCTTACTATTTGTTTTATCCATTACTAAGTTCTTAAAGTAATTTTTCTTTTCCCGTCGTATGGTATATTGAACTTTGTTTCTAAGAGTACGGTATGCGCTGAGATCCAGCTTTTTATGTGCTTTATCTCTGTCTCTCATAATTTCAAGTATTTCCTAGGTGATCCAAGGTGGCTTGACGTGGTGTTTTACTCGAACTTCCTTAATTGGCACATGTCTATCAAAAACATCAATATATGTTTTCATCCAGAATTCCAGAGCATCATCCGGGTCAGGAAGCTGATAAACATTGTCTAGAGGTGAACTGAGCAAGTCCTGTAAAAATGCGTTTTGGTTGAAATGTTTGTAACTTCTATATTTTACACTTATGTGTTTATGTTTAGGAGTTTTAATTCCTTGTTTAGACCAAGTGCAGCATATTGGGTAGTGATCGCTCATTGCACAATTGGGTACAGCGCATTCTATGATGTTGTCTGAGCAAGTTACATAAATGTGATCTATGACTGTTGAAGATGACTTTGTTACTCTAGTAGCCTGTTGTACTATTTGTTGGAAATTGTATGATGCAATTATATTTCCCCATATTATGTTGGATTTGTTGGTGTCAATGTTAAAGTCTCCGAGTAGTATAATTTCCTTCCCAGAAGCGAAAACCACATCCATCATGGTAGTGAAGTTTTCGTACCAGACGTGTCCAGCACTGGGATTTCGATAGAGGTAGCCAATTATCAGGGGTGTTGCGGTTTTGAAGTTTTAGCTCTAACCACATACATTCTATTTCGCAAGTTTCAAAGTCTAGCCTACGGTGAGCATTTAGTAAATTAGAAACATAGGTTACTATGCCTGTCTCTTGTTTCCAACAGGGATCCCTTCTAAAAACTTTGTACCCTTTAATAGATATGTCCTCATCTGAAATGTTATCATTAAGTCCACTTTAACTAAGGCCGAATAAATGAAAATTTTGATTAAGAATAGAAGATAACTCTGGTAGCTTGTTAAATAAGCTGCAAATATTTAAGTGTCCAAGGCGTATTCCTGACTTATTGAGCCAGTGTTGCCACTTCTCAGACATTTCATCGATGAAGAAAGTGTAAATTAGTCAAAATTAAGCAACAATACAAGATCATAAAAAAATCACAATTACATTAACTTACAAAATATCAGTAATACAAATCGATATGTAAATGACAATATTATAACGATATAACTAATTAGACCAACGAATATAATGCAAACACGGAACAAAACGAATTAAAGAACATGCAACAAATAATTAACCTGAAAAAAAAACTACTTCACAAGCTAAGTAACCAACTGTTATCCAAAAGAATTAATAAATGACTATACAAGTCAATGTCTCTGTTTAAAGCGGAGTATCCCACACGGGAAATAAAACGTTAAACAGTAAGCAGAAGGAAGAACAGTGAAGACCCCCTCACTCACAGTAAAAACACAATGAAAAGTATTATAAAAGCTATACAGCTAAGTACTATCAATTAATATAAAGTCAAAACAAGTCAATGTTTGTAGCTGCTTATAACCTAATACGTTACTAGATCAAGTAGTAACCAAATATGCAGATAAACGTTCTAGGAGAGGCTCTTTCTTGTACCGACATCCGGTGTAGCTTTGTGCTAAGTTGCTAGTAAATACCAGGTTGTGTTGGTTGTTGGTATAGCGACATTATAAGTGCTTGACGAGAGAGAGAGAGAGAGAGAGAGAGAGAGAGAGAGAGAGAGAGAGAGAGAGAGAGAGAGAGAGAGAGAGAGAGAGAGAAGAAAACTATAAGGTGCCATATTTCTATTGGCAGATGCTCCATCAGATGTCCCAGGTAGCTTTAGCCCTGTTGGTGGCCGTGTTTATCTCCACAATCTTGACCTCAGAAGGTAACATTAGGCCAGTTGTGGGCCGTGATCAGATCACAGAATGCGACACTATCCTCAGGGTCTCCCACGTCTGCTACCAGGTACATCGACTGCTCTCAACACCGTTGTGTGTGTTCTGTCTGTTGTGATTGTGTGTGTGTGTGTGTGTGTATGTGTGTGTGTGTTGTGTCTGTTGTTGTCGTGTGTGCGTTTGTTGTGTGTGTGTTTGTACGATTTCAGTTTTAATTTTCAGCATTCTTATATAAAACCACATCTCCAAAGCTTCGATGGATTTTTTCTCCAATTTACTAATTGTCCAGGATTCTCAACCGTATGTAACATGCAAGAACTCTTTTTCTAACTTTCAAGGACAGTGACTTATTGCACACAGAGTTCTTCATTTGATAGAATGCAGTTTTTTCTTGTCCTATTCAATTCTTTATCTCAGTGATGCATCTTCAATCTGATGTTATCCGTGTGCCTAAATATTTGAATTTCTGCACTTGCCCCAAAATAACGCCCTGCACTTTAACTGCACATTTAGGCACAATATGTTTCTTTGATATCACCATGACTTCTGTCTTTCTATTATTCAAACCGAGGCCCATTCTTTCACTTTCTACAACCACTGTCTCTATCATTTCCTGTAGACCCTTCTGACTTGTTGATATTAAAATGGTGTCATCAGCATAGCGTAAGTTATTTGTACTATCTCTCTACTCATAGAATCGTTGTGTGTACTAGCTCTCTAATTGTAGAATCTTTGTATGTACTGTCTGTCTAACCGTAGAATCCATGGATATTCAATCTGTCTGATCGTAGAATCTCTGTGCTTACTATATGTATAATCGTACAAAATCTGCATGTGCTATCTGTCTAACAGGAAATCAATTCTCTTCTTTAAATGTTTGTTAATATACTGGACACAGCATTTACGGTCCGATGTGTTTGTTGTTTGACCTATGCTGGTTCAATATAAATTATGAGACCTATGGTTCTATCTCAATGGTTTGATACGAATTATATCCGTATTCCATAGTTGAAGGTTCATGTGTGTATGATAGACTTGACTAATGAAGACACTGTTTTGGAGTGTCTAGTTGGTCATGCGTCGAAGTACACCTGTTCCTATAGCTTTCAAATTTTATGTTGTCTAGCGCCAAAAAATACTACGTGTGTTTATTTATTTATGTAATTGTATCTGTCTAACAATGTGTCTTTCTTCTGTCTTCAGTGCAGTAAAATACACGAAGATGATTTCAACTTGATATACTCCAACTGCTGCAGGGGAGAAGCTTCCTTTCGAGGTTATTGTGAAGACATCTACACGGAGCCTCCCAAACGAGGCGGACTGTGGATGTAAACCTTGGACCGACACCCAGCTGCCTTACTCGGAAACCGCACATGGACATAGGCTATACGCATTACATACGACGACTGTTGATAATATGTTTCCAAAAGATATATGGATATCCGACAATGCATCTTTTTATGAAAATAAATTTTGTCAATTGTGGCCACTTAAAGAGACATGCCAAATTATTTAAAAGACAACCATATGCTGTATAAATACATAATAAATTATATTTTATTATCATTACTGAACCTTTTGTTTTGCATGTAAATGCTTAAATTATGAATATAGGCATCGCAAATTAAAATATAGTAATTCATTTATTATGCTTTCTTTTCAACTTAAACAATGAATACTAACAATAGAATGCACGATTTATTGCCTGGCATATTTCGCTGCATCTCGTCAGGTGCATACTGCAGAATTCACACAATATTGAGTAAAATAACTAGATAATCCTTCAAGCGGAAATAGACGCCCATGTCCCGCACAGTAATGTAGTGTATGTACCTGACGAGATGCAGTGAAATATGCCAGGCAATAAATCGTGCAATCTATTGTTTGTGTGTTCGTTATTCAAAATAAATACTAAATCTCAGGATCGTTTTCGAACCTTGCTCAACGATGCTTTCAAAAAAAAAAAAATTAAAAAAGGTGAAATAAGACAAACAGAAATAGAAATGTATATATGGTTGGCTACATAAGTATTGATTCATATATTACCACCTGCATTGGTGAATTAACGAATAATAAATTTGAAAGGGGGAGGAACTTTTAAACTGTGTAGTGTTTTTGTGTTTACACTGTGTTTACAGAGATAATATATAATATAAAGTTGATGAATGGTTGTGGTCATGTGACGTTGAATGATTGTGATGATACAGATGAGGAATGATTGTGGTCATACAGACGATGAATGATTGTAATCATACAGGTGATGAACGATTGTGATAATACAGATCAAGAGTGATTGTGATGATAAAGATGAAGGATAATTGTGATACATATGAGGAATGATTGTCGTGATACAGATGGAATGAGGAATGATTGTGATGATACAAGAAAGGGATGATTATGGTCATGCAGACGATTAATTATTGTGTCGATACAGATTATGAATGATTGTGATGATACAGATGATGAATGATTGTGGTCATACAGACAATGAATGATTATTACCATACAGATGATGAATGATTGTGATGATACAGCTGATGTATGATTGTGATGATACAGCTGATGAATGATTGTGACGATGCAGATGATGAATTATTGTGACGATGCAGATGATGAATTATTGTGACGATACCGATGATGAATGATTGTGATGATACAGTTGATGAATGATTGTGACGATACAGATGATGAATAATTGTGATGATACAGAGTATGAATGAGTGTAATGATGCAAATGATAAATGTTTGTGATGCTGCAGATAATTAATGATTGTCATGATACAGATGATGATGTGCTGGTGTTGTCGCTTGGTTCACGCGGGACTGCTATTAACACACTCAGATACCAGTATAGGAGCAACGTCTCCTCAACTAGATCACATTCACAGAAAACGTCGGACAAAGCATGAACTCCGAAAAAAATGCATTCGTGAACCGAAGGACGCGGCCCGGAATCGAACCCACAACCTTCGAGCCCGAGTCAGATAGCTTGAACACTTTGTCATGGAGACTCCCTGAGACATTCACAGAATCTCTCAAGTGTTCAAACTCTGCCCCGATGATGAGGATCGAAATGTGTGTACAGTAGAATCACACAACAAATTTGTTGCACAGGAAAAACACACAACAAATGTGTGTATAGCAGAACCACAGAACAAATGTGTTTATAGCAGAACCACACAACAAATGTGTGCATACCAGAACCACACAACAAATGTGTGTATTTAAAGATTGAGCACAACCCACAACTGGTAACGCTGTTCGTATTCCGGTACGAACCTAAGGCCTTGTCCACGTCAATGGATAAGGCCTTAGGTTCGTACCGGAATACGATCAGCGTTGCCAGTTGTGGGTTGTGCTCAATCTGTAAATCTCAAATCCCGAAACAACCAAATAAATCAAATGTGTCCATAGCAGAACCACACAACAAACATGGGTACACCAGAAATACACAATACATGTGTGCACACAAGAAATATAAATAAACTGGCTGAGTCCCGTCTGACGTTTTCAAACTGGTCAGTTTGTCTCGTGGTCCTGGACCACGTGTCCCTCGTGACAACTTGGGCTGTCTCAGCAGTCACGTGGTGCGTTAGTCCGCCCGTGTTGTGTTGGGTCGTTCGGTGTAATCCCGTCTAGTCAGTTCAGGACAGCGTTCCGTGAACTTATGTCCCCTTATATCACTAGGTCTTGTCCTGTCGGTGTCTTATCTCTGACATCGCTGTGTCCCCACCGATGTCCTGTCTCTAATCTCTCTACCGTCCTGCAAATGTCCTGTCTTATGACATCCTTGGGCCCTTACCCATGTCCTGTCTATCGTTATCTGCAGTCCTTGACTCTATTCTGTCCCTTGTCCTCTCTCTGACCTGTTCCTATTCCCCCAACACTCTGACAATCCCTAGTACACAGAAGACTGAGACGGTGAACAAGTGGGATGAACCTATATAGATCAACGGCTTCGAAAGCGGAACAGCAGAGTGTGTGGCACACATGAGGCGTGTTCAGGACACGATAGTGAACATGCCTGGCCATCGTAAAAGAGAATGGGACCTCGCCACGTAGTATCCAGCAATGAAACCACAATAACAAGAAAACAGCGATACGGGTAATTCTTGCCCACCGCCCACCCCCACCCCCTGGAGATGTGTCTGTTTTAAATGTGCTCAGGTAAGAGACAACTCCTATAGTGAATACGGTAGTGAATATGACGAATGCATCTCAAATTATTTTGATAGGATGCATTCCGACAATATCTACCCGAAATGTAGAAGGAGAAGTCTAAGAATTGGTATTTGGAATGAACGCGCGCTGTATCAAGCAGGGAAGTTTGACAACTTGATTGCAGAAGTAAAAAACATGGATTTAAATATTTTATGGGTATCCGAAAAGAGATGGACAGATGCTGGTTATATAAGTAGAGAAGATTACATATTCATTAACTCGGGAGGAGATCATCACGAGAGAGGAGTAGGAATTTTAGTAAAAAGAAATTTAGAGACAAATATTAGTGGATTCTGGGCTCGTAAAGGTAGGATGATACTACTCAAAATTAAGGCAAGACCTTTCGACATAGTAATCCTTCAGACGTATGCTCCAACAACTGATTATAGTGATGAACAGCTAGAAGAATATTATGAAGACCTACAACAAACACTGAAAGTTGTAATATCATCAGAGGTCCTAATTGTCATGGCAGATATGAATGCAAAAGTTGGAAAAAAAATAAATAAATAACTTTATCAACTTTATTTTCAAAGGGTAACAAATTGGGCACGCAGGCACATCTTACGTTCGGCCCTTCCAATCACTCGTCTTTTGTTCATCAAGAGCATTATACATTTACATAGGAAGAAAGATAAACATTGTGAAATGAATGTTGTAAACATAATCAAGACAAATTACCATGTTATGAGGCCCATCTCCCATCTACCCATACATCACCCCACCCACACACACACACCCAGGGACACATACATACCCCACCAACTAACCCATCCTCCTCCCGCACATCCCCCACCCACATACACTGTCCTCACCTGTTCCCCCAACCAAAACACATTCGCCACCCACAAACATCCCCCACCAACCCACACATCCCACGCCCACCCACATCGCCAACCACCCATCCCCAAGCCACATTTCCATCGACCACATATTCCCCACCCACGCACACACATCCCCCACCAACCCACACATGGCACATCCACTCACACATCCCCAATCCATACACACACATTCCCACAAACTGACATCTCCCTACTCCGACACACACACACACACACACACACACACACACACATCTTCCTAACCACCTATACATCCCCAATCCACTCACACACACCCCACCACCCACACGTACATCCTCCACCCACCCACACATGCCCTAACCCAATCCCCCACCACACACACCCCCACCCGCACATCACATACATCCTCTACCACGCAATATTCCCAACCCACACACCGCACACATATCCCTCACCAACACATCTCACACCCACATACCACCATGCATCCCCACCTATACACCACACACATATCCCCCACCCACATACCACACAATATTCCCACCCACACCCACACAGATACCGTGACCCATCCACCCCACATACCCCCACCCACACACACATACCCCACCCACACAATATCCCCAACCAACACACCACGCACCTCTCCCCACCCACACATGTATTTCCCACCCATCCACCAACACACACTCACTCACGCACACATCCTCCACTACGCACCCACACACCCCCACCCACCCATCTATCGATCACAATACCCCTACCCACACAATCCTCCACCCACTCACGCATCCCACCCCGACACATACACATCCCTCACCCACCTACACATCCCTAAGCCACTCACACACCCCCACCACCCACACATACTTCTCCCAACCACCACACACCCCCTACTCACCCACACATGCCCCCCAACCCATACACACATTCCCCGCACCCATCACACATCCCCCACACCACACACTATCCCCCACCACACACACACATCCTCACCCATACCACCACAAACATACCTCCCATCGAAATATAAGCAGATAGTTGGGCAACATGGTATAGGAACCAGAAACGACAGAGGAGAACGGCTGATGCGGTTCTGTGAAGAAAACAAACTTATTGTTTGTAACACATTTCCCCAACATAACCCTAGGAAACTGTATACATGGAAAAGCCCTGGAGATAGAACAAGAAACCAGATTGACTACATTATGATTAGAAATAGATTTAAAAACAATGTTTAATATGCCAATACATACCCTGTTGCTGATATCAACTCTGGCCACAATCATGTAGTCTTAAGATTACAAATTAAAGTTTAAAATACAGGTATAATGACATCTAAGACACTTCAAGTAGATATATCGGCATTGATACAACCAGACATAAGTCAACTATACCTGGTCGAAGTAAAAATATAAATATGATGGGCTAATCGTTGAAAGCATGGAACAATATCGACATGAAAATCATGAGGATAAAATTAATACAAAATGGGAATGTCTTAAAACTAGCCTACGGATTGCAAATACTAACTTACCAAAGAAGGTAATTAAGTCAAAGCAATTATGGATAACTGATGAAATCTTGAGTAAATTGACTCAAAGAAAGAAAGTAAAGAACACTAGAATATATATAAATAGACAGAGAAATACATCACATATGCAGAGTTGCCAAAGAAGAGTGGTTACAGAAAAATTTCAAAGAAATAGGGCATCTAGAAATAGAATACAACTCGAAAAAAAATTGCATGAAAATATAAAAAGATTACAAAGAAGGAAAATAATATAGCAGGAAATTGTTGTATCAGAGGTAAACATGGAGAAATTATCATTGATAACATAATAAAAAGATGGACAGAGTACACAGAACATTTATTCTGGGACAGCAGGGTCAGTAAACCAACATTGTATAATACTCAAGATGAAACAAACATATTAAAGGCTGAAGTAGAGAAGGCTATTACAAAGATGAAAGAAAGAAAGGCTGCAGGCCCCGACAAGATAACAACGGGGATGGTAAAATCCTTATCCAGCTTTGGCATTGATACTATCACAGAATTATATATATATATATATATATATATATATATATATATATATATATATATATATATATATATATATATATATATATATATATATATATATATATATATATATATAATACTGAGTACATCCCCAAGGATTTGAAAACATCCATTTTCTTCACACTACCCAAGAAGCCAAAAGCTGTTGATTGTGAGGATTATAAAACTATTAGCTTAATGAGCCATTTAACTAAGATAATTCTAAAGGTCATACAAGAAAGTATTTAAAATAAAATATATGAGGAAGTAGATGAAGAACAATTTGGGTTCCTCAAAAACAGCGGCACCAGAGAAGCAATTTTCTGTTTGAGGATGTTAATTGAAAAATATATAGAAGTTCAGAAAAATATTTATGTGTATTTTATTGCCTACAAGAAAGCTTTTGACAGAGTACACCATGAAAAACTAATTACATGCCTTCAAGATATAGGAGTAGACGGAAAGGGACATCAGACTTATTAGAACCTGGTACTGGGAATAAGTAGCGTCAATTAGATGCGGTAATAATTATTCGTCGTCCATAGAGATAAAAAGACAAGCACGGCAGGGATGTGTACTGTCCCCAAGCCCCTTCAACCTATACACAGAAAGAGCTGCTTGGACTTAACATCAATGGAAGAATCATAAACAATCTTAGGTATGCTGACGATACCGTGTTACTAGCAGAAAGTGAGCAAGAGTTACAAGACCTAGTGGAAGAAGTAAACAGGCACAGTGCAGAATGTAGCTTAGATATTAACCTCCAAAAAACAAAAACTATTATAATTGGCAGTGGAAAGGAAAGGTCATTAATAAAATTCACAGTAAACGGGCGATACTAGAGCAAGTCACATGTTTCTCCCATCTTGGAGATAATAACAGATTATGACAGAAGTGAAACAGAAATTAAAAAGAGAATAGGAATGCCCAAAGATGCTTTCAACAGCATGAAATCAGTATTAACATCTAGAGATATCAACACTGCATTAAAAATGAGAATTGTCAAATGTTATGTACATTCAACACTATTGTATGGCGCTGAAGCCTGGACATTAAACAAGCTAATAGAAAGTCGAATAGAGGCCCTGGAAATGTGAATATATAGAAGAACATGTTGTATTTCATGGAAACAAAACCAATCGTATACAGAGGTTTTAGACAAACTGGGAATAAAAAGAGAGTTGATGAAAACATTTTTAAAAAAAAGAGGCAAGTGAAATATTTCGGCCAGGTTAAAACACATAACTCTCTCATCGAAACCATACTGGAGGGCAAGGTTAAGGCAAGCGAGCAAGAGATAGGCAACGATACAAGTGGGAAGATAACATCAAGAGATGGACCAACATCAGCCTGACAGAATATACAGTCAGGGTGAAAGACAGACAGTGTTGGAGTTCCATTGCAGCCAACCTTCATTGTGGAGACGGCAATTGATTGATTGACTGATTGAGTTTCATTAGCCTGTTTCATACAATCAATGTTAGTTACTCTTGTAGTCCAAGTTTCAGCTAAAGTATTTGTCATTTATTTACTTCATATAATATATAACTCTGCCGTACGCACCTGGCAAGATGCAGCGAAATATGCCAGGCAATAAATTGTGCAATATATTGTTTGTGTCTTCTGTATTTAACTTACTATGGTAGTTCACGTGGAAGGCACCTATCTCATCACGCATTCAGCGCGACAGCCAATCAGACAGCAAGAGACTTTCATTTGGGCGCGTGGCAACTGACAAAAACATGTTTACAGCCTACGTTGTAATAGTTGGCTGTCTGCAGCCATTGCTAGTCCAGGTGTGAGAACCAGATACTGGTGTTAGGTAGGCACCTCTACACTTGTTGTTTCATCATACATTTATACGTTTAAGTCATGAACACGGTGGGCTTGTGTACGTAGTCATTGATATATCAATGTATATAGGAGTCAGCATGCCAGAATGGATAACAGCATCGCTCTTAACCTTCCGGTGTTCTGATGTCGATTTTTGTACACTTACCCTCATAAACCATGTCACTAAGCTTCTGCTAAAAATTATTATGAGATGGAAATTAAACTACTTCCACACAGTCTGCCTTAGGAAGCTATTGAAGATTAAATGGCAAGACAAGATCCCAGCACTGAAGTCCTAGAAAGAGCGTCGTCCATGCCCAGTATCCACACTCTAATGATGAAGAATCAGATTCGTTGGGCTGGTCACTTGACTCGCATGCAAGATCTCAGGCTCCCTAAACGAATTTTTTTACGGCGAGCTGCGTTGTGGGAAACGCTCCCAAGGCGGCCAGAGGAAACGCTTTAAAGACACTCTGAAGATCTCACTAAAAGTTTTTGGAATGCATCACGATACTTGAGAGACTGTTGCCAACGACCGAAATTCGTGGCGTACATCATTACACAAGAGTGCAGTCACTTGTGAAGCAACCAGGACTTCAAGAGCTGTGAAGAAAAGGCTGGACAGAAAAACCACAGCAGGAGATCCTCCTCCTGGAACGTCAAGCATTCTTTGCCCATATTGTCAAAGAATATTTCTAGCTAAAATAGGCCTTACCAGCCATCTTAGAACTCATGACTCAACACTTTCAGCCCCACTGGATGAAGTGAATGGTCATCATCATTCTAGATGGACAAACAACATAATGAGAAGAACAATAAAGAAAATAAACATGGAAATTGGTGAAGAACAGTATGGATTTGTGGAAGGAAAGGGTTCAAACAATGCAATCTATACATAGCCAACACTAATAGAAGGATCAATAAAAACACAAAAAGACATATAATTGTGCTTCATAGATTATAACATGGCATGAGATAAAGTAAAACATGATGAGCTGATTAAAGTGTATGTCAGCATGGCCGAATGGACAAGAACGTGTGTTCTTAAACAACCGATGTGCTGATGCCGAGGCAAGGGGTTCAACCCCTACACCGGACATTTGGACTAAAATGTTGAACTATCGTCCTTGACTGGGGACGTAAATTACAAGTACTTCTGAAGTCGTAGTGGGTTCGCCTGATGGCGATGAACACTGTTAATAGGGAAAGCTAATCCACACGAAAAACTCAGCCCAGCACTACTCTAAGTAATGTGTATGGACTACGCTTAAGTTCACAGCGAGCGAGCGTTAAAAAAAAAACCTGATTAAAATGATAGAAGATATCAACTTTGATGGGAACGATCTCAGAATAATAAAATATTTACTGGAACCGGTCCGGGCTCGTACAAGGCCCTCACTTTGGGGACTTGGCTGAACGCCTCTAAGCCGGGTCCCTTGGGTGTCAGGGTCTGGCCATCACTCGCCACCTGCTCGTGGTGGCGAGGTCTCGGAGAATTGACGCTGAGCCGCTAGCGTCTGCAGCCTACCTTGTGCCAGACGTATTGGTTACCCAATCCTCTGGATAACACAAGATTAGGTCGAGAGAGGGATCATGTCGTTTGGGCACCACATGTTTCTCTGAAGCTCTGCCCAGGCATTGTGATGGAATATTGGCCACATTCCAACTCACATACTTTGGTCTGTCAAGACTGCAAGGTGCCAACACTGGAACCAAGAAGCAGCACTTAAAATGAGAAATAAAGAGAACAATTGTGAACAAATAAAGCTAGAAGTACGACAAGGATGTGTCTTGTCATCGGATCTTTTCTCCCTCTATAGCAAAGTAATAATTAGAAATATCAAAGAGAAGCCAGGAATACTAATCGGAGGTTATAATATAAACTCTGTACGTTATGCAGGTGACAGTATTGGTGGCGGATAATGCAAAAGATCTACCACAATTGTTGGACATTGTAGTAACAGAGAATGCAAAGAAAAGGACTCGCCTTGAATATTAAGAAAACAGTAATAATGGTGATATATCATAGAAAAATGTGACACCAAAGTGTGAACTGGAAGTAGAAGGGAAAAGTCTTAACCAACTGGATAATTTTAAATACCCAGGGGTATTTATAATATCAGATGGAAGGTGCACAATAGAAACTAATAACCGACTAGGGAAAGCAAAAGCTGCATTTCAGAAAATGAAAAGCATCTTATGCAATAAGTCACTATCATTGAATGTAAGAGAGTACTGAAGTGCTATGTAGAACCTTCTCCAGAGACAGAAGTAGTTTGAAAAAGCTGTCGAGTTGTACCAGAGAAGCAAGAATGTTCTAAATAAATACGTGAAGATTGATTGTAATGAGACTGCAACATTTTCTGTTCAGCATCTTTGAAGTGCACTCAGACAGGCTTCTTTCAGTCCATCTTCTTGACGTTGTCCACACAAACGAAATGCTGTCTTCCTCTTGCATGTATGCTCTCCACTCTTCCCTCTAGCACGTGGAGCTGTCTCTCTATACGTGTAGAAAATATGTTAACCGTCTGATGTGATATCATTTAGCAATGTTGTCTTCTATCATTGATCCCTTCAGCAACACCGGATAGTCTCACATATCACAACTACCTACAAAAAAGATATTGCAGTTATGCAACTTTTATCAAGTGTAATCTTCAATCAAATATAATTAATATTGTGTTAATATGGTGGTTACCATGTTCAAAACCAAAGGGATGTAATGACTTTCTCGTACTCTGTTAAAGATGTATTGCGTTGGCACCTTGCGTCTCGACAGACGAGAGTTTGTTGTATTGTTCTTCAAAAAGGCATAATAACTACAACACATTGCGAGTGTGACTGAGCAGACCAATTCACGGTGTACATGATTGTCCACAATGGATGCATGTGAACATACGGTCATTTTCACCATCTTGCACCATCTTACGTCTCACTCGCTCAGTATGTGACCTATCTGCAATTATTTTCTCTTTTGTCTTTATTCCATTTCTGATGTTTGCCCTCCATGCAACACGTTCAGCGGCGACTTGCTCCCAATGTGCATTATCAATGCATGTATCAATTATGTCCCGCTTACACACATCTTTGTATCGTAGTACAGGCCGACAATGAGATCTTTTACCCATCTGTAATTCATCAAAAAAGATGCTCCTTTGGTATTCTACCATCATCCATCCTCCTAATGTGTCCTATCCATCTGAGACTACGAAGACTGAGCATGGAACAAACAGTCACACAACCTGATCTTTCCAATACTTCAATATTTGTGATTTTGTCTTGCCACTTAATACCAAGTATTCTTCGCAGACACCGCATATGAAAGCTGTTTAAACGTTTTTCTTGATGTAAGTTTACCAGGCTTCACTGCCATAAAGAAGAGTACTAAGGACACAGACCTGATAAACAAGGTCTTTTGTTTGGACGGTAAGCTTCCTGTTCTCCCTGATTCTTTTTGTTAATCTGTTCATTGTTGTTGCTGCCTTACCAATCCTGATGTTGCTTTCCCGATCCAGGGATAATTTGCTATTTACCTCTGATCCTAGATAATGGACAGAAGAGTTGGTGGGCAGCCAATCTTCTTTAGTGCCTTGAACAGACCCTCACGATTGACCAAATCAAGTGCCTTTGTGGGGTCGATGAAGCCAATAAACAGTGGTTGATTCTGTTCAAGGCATTTTTCTTGCATTTGTTGCAATGATAATATCGTGTCAATGGTAGACCGGTTTTGTCGATAGCCACACTGTGATTCGGGGTAGACTTGATCTCCCAGGACGTGAAGTCTGCGCAGAACAATTCTGGCAAATATTTTCCCAATAATACACAGAAGTGAGATACCACTATAGTTGTTACAGTCGCTCCGATCCCCCTTGTTCTTGTACAGTGTTATGATGCCTGAATCTTTGAAATCCTGTGGGACTTGTCCTTCTCGCCAGCATAGTTCTGTTAGCTGGTGGATCAGTAGAGTGAGTGTGTCTTTCCCACTCCTGATAATCTCTATTGAGATTCCATCCTAACCTGCAGCCTTGCCAGATGTAAGTTTATTTATAGCACACTTAACTTCTGTTATGGTGGGAAGTGTGTCCAGGTGGTCAAGAGTTGGTAGAGCCTCTATGGCGTTTAGGGCATCATCCGCGAGTTTGGTCTCACTTGAGTAAAGCTCCAAATAGTGCTCTACCCATCTGTCCATCTGCTGTTTCTTATCAGTGATGATTTCTCCAGACAAGGTTTCCAGTGGTACACTTCTTTTGAACATTGGACCACAGGCTTTCTTTATTCCTTTATACATGCTCCCGATGTGTCCCTTATAACTTGCATTTTGAATGTACTCGCATAACTTTATCCAATAATCATTTGCACATTGCCTGGCAGCCTTTTGCACATCCTTCCTAACTTGTTTCAGCTCATTGAGAGTGTTTCGCGTTGTTCTTTCATTATTTCTTAAGAGAACGATCTTCTTTTCATCAATCATGGGCTGCAATGTCTGGCTGTTTGCGGTAAACCAATCCTGCCTCTTATGATCCACAGTGCCATTAACCCCTACCGCTGTTTTATAAAGAGTTCCCTTAAGTTGACCCCACTTTTCACTTGCTGTACACTTTTCTGATGTATCAGTGAAAGCGTCTTCAAGTAGCTGTTGGAACTCAAAGCACTTATCATGATCTTGGGTGTTAATAATATTAATCCTGGGGCTAGATGTGTGTTTAGTCATGTAGATTCTCATTGTTCTCAGTCTTACCCTTGCAACAACTAAAGAATAATCAACACTGTGGTAACTTCGAGTTAATGATGTTAGATTTGAGTGTCTAGCTGAAGCCAATAGCCGGATCTTCTGTGTTTTCATGGGACCTTTTGCCGCTCTTTTGTTTTAGAAAAGGAGTTTGTAATACATAGGTAGTTTATGATGCAATGCTCCTGAAGCCTTTGCCCATTGTAATTCATGTGACCGATGTTGCATTTTCCAAGGCACACTGGCCATGAACTCGAGTCCTTCCCCACACGAGCATTGAAATCACCGAGCATATAAATGTAGTGAGATTTTGATACTGCCTTCATCACAGAGTCCAACTCCTCATAAAACTAATCCTTCATATTATTAGAGGAAGCGAGTGTCGGTGCATATGGAGTAATAACGGTTGAAAAGCCACAAGTGGTTTCCAAGCGCAGTGATAATAATCTTTCATTTGGGCCAGCTGGAATGTAAATCATTCCCAGTAGCGAATTCTTCACTGCAAAGCCCACTCCATTGTGTTTGTTTTCTTCCTGCCCTCTACCTTTCCGAACAAAGGTGTAACAGTTTTCCCTGAGTGATCCGTCCTCAACAAGGCGAGTCTCCTGCAGGCCAGCAATATCAATGTTGAGAGGATTGAGTTCGACATCAATCACAGCCGTTTTTCTCACATCGTCAATATTGGTCAAGTCAGTGGAAAATCCTGAACACATGGTTTTTGCGTTCCATGTTGAAAAGCCGTAGCATGAGGTTTCTATTTTTCTCTTTGGTAGCACCTGGTCCATTGGTTTTACAGCCTGCAATTCAGATTTTGTCCTAGCCCCAAGCACCCGTTGCAGCATGGAGGCTGTAGCGGATCAGCACCCAATTGGCCAAGTGCTGCCCAGCTTGAGGCGGGCGGTAGCTGATCAGTGACGCCTGTAGTTGTCTCCCACCGTCAGAGGCAATCCGTGGTGCCCAAGTCTACGCCATCTGAGAAGGACTTATATCCCGTAACTACTACCTCTCTCTTTAGTTCCGAACGGTTAAGAACAGGGATGGAGTTTTACCTCTCCATAGCACAGAGCCGGGACCATGACATTTTGTCTTTAGTTTGCATTTCCTCACACCAGGATATGGATTGTATCCTCCCAATTGCGTTCCTCCGCTTGACGCGGTTGTCACAAAGTGGGGTGTCGGGTTTAGTAAGCGCCACACAACATTTGGCGCTATCAGAAAGCAGGTCGTACCGTCTACTGTCATACGGTAGCTCAGTCATATCTGACTAAGACCTGACAGACAGGTGAAAAGGTAATAATTTAGCTTACATCTGATGTTCTCAATCAGAGGATGAAACGTTTATTGTGATGTAGTGCGATATTGACTCTAGAAGAAAATATTAAGAGGCAGACAAAAGCACATGAGAGGACAGCACAGAAGTCAATACCACAAGTGTATTCTGAATCTTGTCATATAACCATTGAATATCTGATGAGTGAGAGATTGAGAACTGTAGGTTTAGTTAGAGCTAAGCAGAATCAGTTGCTTGCAAACAGAAAACTTGTAGAAATAAATCATCATCTTGATCTTCTCTTTCATACCACCAGAAGTACAACCCATATGTAAGAGGACAGCAACAGTAAGTGGGTTTAATACGTTAATTGCGTGTCTATATTTCTCTTACGCCTTTTGTCTCGTCATATAACCATTGTCTATGTGAATCGTGGAATCTGTCGTAATGTTGTCTAAATGCAGATTTTCTCTACGAGTGTGTGAGAAAAACCACAATGGCCTTTTCTTTGAACTATCATAGGGATTATCACGAGCCACATGTGATTGCAGACTGTCAAGAAGCTATCGTCATCATGTGCCCTGCCAGCTAGCATAAGAATTACAAACAATTTAGCTCCTACGAAAAGATGAGACATACTAAACACAGAGACCGTGTACATACCTTACAATGGACTCTTCTTCTTCTTTGCGTTCATCCGGAGTGATTTTTTCAGATGTGATTGCGGTGTGTCTGGTTAGGCACCCTCGGGTCGAAACCCTCAGGCCAACACATCCGACTTTTAGCGTGCATTTTTGACCAGGTTAGCAATCCTGGGAGACTCTCACTTTTGTGGTACCGTCCACATCTCAGCTGGTCTAGTTGGAACAGTCGAAGACTACACGGTCATCCCTCAAGTGAAGGCAGGGACAGTCCATAGCATTTTCCGCCATCCTGGGTGGCTTCCATAATTGCAGAGCCGGCACATAACGCTCTGGTGCTGGGTTTACCGAGGGAATCGTCACGTCCTGCTCATGGCTGTTTTAATTCCTCACTTCAATATATTGGGCATTTCGCTCGCCCTGGGCCGTTCCTGCACAAACCAGTCAGCTCTGCGGTTGGTTTCCACTAAGCGAGTTTTCGGACATGTGCTTGTCCCTGTACCCATCAGAGCTGTTCCAGGCACGGCGGACATTCGGAAAAACTACCTAGTCAGAGCTGTTCCGAACAAGAGCGGCATTCGGAAACTAGGTAGTCAGAGCTGTTCCTAGCACGGGAGACATTCGGACGAGACATTTCACTCGGACGTAAATGCGTAGTGTCAATTTTTAGTTTGCCACCCGTAGGACGACACTTCCGACTTCCGGCGGGCATTTTTTAGTGAGGTTAGCCTTCCTCTGGTTTCGAGACACGTTAGACTGTTGTAATGTCACCCACATCTCAGCTGGTCAAGATAGCACGATCAACGATATCGTGGTCTGCCCTCAAGGGAAGGCAGGGGCAGACCATGGGCATTATCTCGCTATCCAAGGAGGCTTCCATAATTGCAGAGCCGGCACATATTGCTCTGAGACTGGGCTCACCCAAGGAGTTTCCACGTCCTGCTCATGGCTGCTTTAGCTCCTCACTTCCATGTGTTGGGCATCCCACTTGCCACTGATCGCTCAATCACACACCAGGAGCGGTCAGACTGCGAGTGACATCCACTCGGTAAGCTTTTGCTTGTGACTTCAGACCACGCAATAGGTTCGCTCGCCGTGCGTTCCATTTCGCGTTGATGAGACATTTTTCCACTTTTGTCTACACTCTCTATGAGTTAGATACAGACAGTTTCCGTAACCCTTCGACTGGGGCACTTTTCTGACTTTTTTGTACTCGCTCACGAGGTAGGCTACATGTGCTGCCGGCTCAGCACCTTACCTTCGTGCAGCAGTGAACGGGAAACGGCCAGGCCCCTTCATCGGGAAAAAACTTCCCTTTTCCCCCCCAGCTGGAGCTTCCCGGGAATTTTTTAATTCCCCCCCCGGGCCTTTTTGGGAAAGGGCCCCAAAATTTTTTGCCCCCGCTTCGCACGATTTGTCCTAGCCCCAAGCACCCGTTGCAGCATGGAGGCTGTAGCGGATCAGCACCCAATTGGCCAAGTGCTGCCCAGCTTGAGGCGGGCGGTAGCTGATCAGTGACGCCTGTAGTTGTCTCCCACCGTCAGAGGCAATCCGTGGTGCCCAAGTCTACGCCATCTGAGAAGGACTTATATCCCGTAACTACTACCTCTCTCTTTAGTTCCGAGAACGGTTAAGAACAGGGATGGAGTTTTACCTCTCCATAGCACAGAGCCGGGACCATGACATTTTGTCTTTAGTTTGCATTTCCTCACACCAGGATATGGATTGTATCCTCCCAATTGCGTTCCTCCGCTTGACGCGGTTGTCACAAAGTGGGGTGTCGGGTTTAGTAAGCGCCACACAACATTTGGCGCTATCAGAAAGCAGGTCGTACCGTCTACTGTCATACGGTAGCTCGGTCATATCTGACTAAGACCTGACAGACAGGTGAAAAGGTAATAATTTAGCTTACATCTGATGTTCTCAATCAGAGGATGAAACGTTTATTGTGATGTAGTGCGATATTGACTCTAGAAGAAAATATTAAGAGGCAGACAAAAGCACATGAGAGGACAGCACAGAAGTCAATACCACAAGTGTATTCTGAATCTTGTCATATAACCATTGAATATCTGATGAGTGAGAGATTGACAACTTTAGGTTTAGTTAGAGCTAAGCAGAATCAGTTGCTTGCAAACAGAAAACTTGTAGAAATAAATCATCATCTTGATCTTCTCTTTCATACCACCAGAAGTACAACCCATATGTAAGAGGACAGCAACAGTAAGTGGGTTTAATACGTTAATTGCGTGTCTATATTTCTCTTACGCCTTTTGTCTCGTCATATAACCATTGTCTATGTGAATCGTGGAATCTGTCGTAATGTTGTCTAAATGCAGATTTTCTCTACGAGTGTGTGAGAAAAACCACAATGGCCTTTTCTTTGAACTATCATAGGGATTATCACGAGCCACATGTGATTGCAGACTGTCAAGAAGCTATCGTCATCATGTGCCCTGCCAGCTAGTATATGAATTACAAACAATTTAGCTCCTACGAAAAGATGAGACATACTAAACACAGAGACAGTGTGCATACCTTACAATGGACTCCATACACGTGAAACTGGGTGAAAATTGTCCAAAACAAGAAACAATCAACAAATATGTAATAATGAAGTAATAAAATAAAAAACAATAAGTATTATAGGACACGAAGGACAACTGACGTTTCGATTCTAAGAATCTTTCTCAAGGACAGGACAACACAAAAGATATAAAGAAAAAACACAAAATGATAAAATAAACCGAATAAATTTGTGTCCAGTGCAAAAGAGAGTAGAAACACGTGTATGGACTACGCTAAATTTAAAAGCCAGCTAACAAGCAAAAAGCATACAACCTAAGGGAATACATTGTTTTTAAACTGTCTACCACGATAAATATTAAACTGTCTACCATGATAAATATTAAACTGTCTACCACGATAAATATTAAACTGTCTACGATGATAAATATTAAACTGTCTACGATGATAAATATTAAACTGTCTACCATGATAAATATTGAACTGTCTACCATGATAAATATTAAACTGTCTACCATGATAAATATTAAACTGTCTACCATGATAAATATTAAACTGTCTACCATGATAAATATTAAACTGTCTACCATGGTAAATATTAAACTGTCTACCATGATAAATATTAAACTGTCTACCATGATAAATATTAAACTGTCTACCATGATAAATATTAAACTGTCTACCATGATAAATATTAAACTGTCTACCATGATAAATATTGAACTGTCTACCATGATAAATATTAAACTGTCTACCATGATAAATATTAAACTGTCAAACGCGAAAAATATTAAACTGTCAAACACGATAAATATTAAACTGTCTACCACGATAAATATTAAACTGTCTACCACGATAAATAATAAACTGCCTACCATGATAAATATTAAATTGCCTACCATGATAAATATTAAACTGTCTACCAGGATAAATATTAAACTGTCTACCATGATAAATATTAAACTGTCTACCATGATAAATATTAAACTGTCAAACGCGAAAAATATTAAACTGTCATACACGATAAGTATTAAAATGTCTACCACGATAAATATTACGCTTTCTGCTTCGATATATATTAAACTACCTAGATGAATATTACACTGTCTATAACAATAAATATTAAATTGTCTAACATGATAAATATTAAACTGCCTACCATGATAAATATTAAACTGCCTACCATGATAAATATTAAACTGCCTACCATGATAAATATTAAACTGTCTACCACGATAAATATTAAACTGTCTACCACGATAAATATTAAACTGCCTACCATGATAAATATTAAACTGTCTATAACAATAAATATTAAACTGCCTACCATGATAAATATTAAACTGCCTACCATGATAAATATTAAACTGTCTACCACGATAAATATAAAACTTTCTACCAAGATAAATATTAAATTACCATGATAATTGATAAATATTAAACTGTCTGCCACGATAAATATAACAGTCTACCGCAATATATATTAAACTGTCTACCAAGGTAAATATTAAACTGTCTACCACGATAAATATAAAACTTTCTACCAAGATAAATATTAAATTACCATGATAATTGATAAATATTAAACTGTCTGCCACGATAAATATAACAGTCTACCGCAATATATATTAAACTGTCTACCAAGATAAATATTAAACTATCACGATACATGATAAATATTAAACTACCATAATATATATTAAACTGTCTATCATGATAAATATTACACTTTATACTGTGATAAATATTAAACTGTCTACTACGATAAATATTAAACTGTCTTCTACAATAAATATTAAACTGTCTAAAAATAAAATGTGTGCATATCCTTTACAAGACATCGCTGTCAACATCAGCATCTTTCAGCTGATTGTTGATTTCTTGGCAAGATTACGCTCAGTAGTTTGCCATTGCTTTTTGAGCGACCGGCTCACATACCCCTAAGTTACTGACGCGGTTAGAATCGCTACCGATTCTCGCCGTTGTCACGTTATTCACGAGAGTATACAGGATTACGGAGAAAGTCGCTAACAACTAGGCCAGGGAGACAATTAAACTGTCTACCATGATAAATATTAAACTACCAAGATAAAAATTAAACTGTCTACCACTATGGCTTTGTCAAACGGATAGCAACTGCCCGAAAGACCGAAAGAGAGACCGAGAGAGAGACAGAAAGAAAGAGAGGGAAAGACCGCTAGAGGAAAAGAAACGTAGAGATAGAGAACGAACGAACGAACGATCGAAAATCTTTATTTTCAAAGGGTTAAGAATTGGGCACGCAGGCCCGTCTCACACTCTGCCCTTCTTCTCTATTTCCTCTCATACATTCTTTCAATCGCCGGTCTCCCTGGCTGAGAGTTTGCAGCTTTCTCCGTAACCCCGAATACTCTCGTGGTTGACGTGAGCGCACGAGAACCTGAAGGGATTCGAGTCGCGCCAGTGACTTACGAGAGTATGGTGCCGGTCGCTCAGAAAGTCGTGGCGTGCTGATGAGCGTAATCTAGCCTAGGAATCAACATACAGCTGAAAGATGCTGATGTTGACCGCAATATCCTGAAACGGGATGCAAAAAAAAAAAAAAAAATTCTTTCAATCAACATCACTTATGAAGCAAATTTTTGACAACAAAAGAACAATAAGCATTAAAGCGCATGAAAAATAATCAATAAAAATGACTCACTGAGGCAATGTTTAACATGGGCATTATAAACACCTAAGGAATGTGTAACGTGCCATACATATGGGAATGTTTTTTTGGCTAGTTGTCGTTTGAGATAATTTACCATTATTATTGTCTTTTTTTTAATGGGGGAATGTAGTCTGTACTAAGGTAGTGTTCAAACAGGTTGCGAATGTATGTATAATGATTGGTGGTGTCTTTGATTTCTTGTGGAAGATTGTTCCACACCTGAGCAGCAGATTATGTAAGCTTGTTTTATATAAGTCTATCTTAGGTTTAGGGACATGAAGTATATTTAGTCGTTCGCTATGTCTTGCGTTATATTTAAACAATGGCCAAAGGTAGCTTGGAGCATTTTGAAACAGGATTTTGTGAATTAGTTTAGCCTTATTAAAAAGTAGGCGTTTGTGGAGTGGTAGTAACCGATGACGTTTATGTAGGTTAGAATTGTCGGTAAGCTTTTCACAATTAATTAAACCTACTGCCCTTTTCTGGAGTGAATAAATGCGGTTTGTTATTGATTTGGAGCATCCATCCCAGATTGTGGAGCAATAATCAATATGTATTTGTATATGGGAAGTGTAGAATATCTTTCTTGTGTTTTCGTCAAGGAGATATTTAATTTTGGCAAGTTGGTATACTGTTTTTGGCTATTTGTTTAACGAGAGCATGAACGTGGGCGTTAAAGATTAGATTTTGATCTATGATAAGACCCAGTGCCTTGTGCTCGGTTACACTTTCTATAGGCATGCTACCAATGTGCAGCTGTAGAGTTCTCTGCGAGTTTAGCGTGTGAAGTCTTTGCCTGGTTCCTATTAACATAGATTCTGTTTTAGAAATGTTAATTTTCACGCGGTTTGCATGACTCCAGTTAACTACACTATTTATTTCATGTTGCAAGGATAATTCTAGCACATTACGATCAATAGCGTTTGGATATACTGTGCAGTGGTCTGCAAATAGACCGCAGGACGACGACAAATATAAGGGAAGTTCATTTATATAAACGGCAAATAACAGAGGGCCAAGAATAGACCCCTGAGGTACTCCAATATTAATGGTAATGGTTTGAGACAAAGATTTATTGTGTGTTACTACTTGTTTTCTATCTAATAAAAATGATTTTATTAATATCACTATATTAAAGCTTACTTTCATTGTTTCTAATTTTTAACTAGAACAGTATGATCTTTCATATCTAATGCTTTTCTAAAGTCTATAAACAACGCTCGATACAGAGTATTGTTGTTAATATTCTGATTCCAGTTTTCTATCATGTTTGTTAGGGCCATATGACAAGAGTATTTTGGCCGAAATCCTGACTGACTGTCAACTATTAGTTTGTGGCGAACTAAGTGCTCTAGTGATGTTTTGTGGATGTGCTTTTCTAGCGGTTTGGATAGAAAATTATGTGATGTTATCAGCACACGTAGTATAAATATGATCTATAAGTGTTGCAGATGATTTTGTTATTCTAGTGGCTTGTTTGACTAACTGTTGGAAGTTATATGACTCTATTATGTTTTCCCATGTTTTGTTTGATTTGTTAGTGTCTATGTTGAAGTCACCTAGCAGTATTATTTCTCTCGCATTACTAAAGACTACATCCATCATAGTGGTGAATTTTTCATACCAGATATTTCCTGCACTGGGGTTTCGATAAAGATAGCCAACTACTAGGGGTATGCGATTTTGAAGTTTAACCTCAAGCCATACACACTCAATCTCACAGGTTTCAAAATCTAGCCTGCGGTTGGCGTTAAGCGAGTTAGAGATATAAAATGCAATACCCGTCTCTTGTTTCTGATAGGAATCTCTTCTAATGGTTTTAACACCTCTGATAGCGATGTCATCATCTGAGATGTTACCATTTAATCGACTTTCGCTAACGCCGAACATGTGAAAATTTTGATTAAGTATAAGTGATAGTTCGGGCAGCTTCCCTAATAGATGGCAGATGTTTAAATGCCCGATTCTGAGCCCATTATTACTGAGCCAGTGTTCGTACTTATTAGACATTTTAACAATGCGTAATCATAGATTTTTTTAAAACACAAAATGAATACAACTTACGTCCCTTATAACAATACACACTCTAAAGTACAGAGAAACAGTAATATCTCTGTCAATATACAACAATAAAAAAAATACGTATACAGATCAGTAAGGATGAGCAGTGAAGACCCCCTCACTCACAGTATAAACACAATAAAAAGTATTATAAAAGATATACAACTATGTATCAATTTATGTGACGTCAATACGAGTCAATGTTTATAGTCACGTACAATCTAATACGTTACTATATAAAACAATAACCAAATATGCACATAAACGTTCTAGGAGAGGCTCTTTCTTGTACCGAGATCCGGTATTGCTTTGTGCTAAGTTGCTAGTAAATACCAGGTTGTGTTGGTTGTTGGTACAGTGACATCATAAGTGCTTGACGAAGTGTAGCTGGGCTATAACGTGTGAGGTGCAACCATTCTGGGTTACAATGAAATGGGTACTGTTGATGTCTCATGGGTATATAATGACTACCAACTACAGCCTCCGGTTGATGGTTAACAGGAAGTTGTAGTGGCACGTCATTGTTGCTGAAAGTTGCTTCTTTTCTGGCGAGAATAGGAAACCTATCTTCATAATTATTACCCTCCTGAGTGAAAAACGACGTATTGTACGGACTTGATGTGGTGGAAGTGTCCCGTCTGGCTTGGATTTCAGGTGCAGTGGTTATGAGTGGTCTGCGCACTTCTGGCCTATTAGTACTTGATGTGACGGGAGTATGTCGTCTGGCTTGAGTTTCAGGTGGAGTAGCTAAATGTATCCGAAGCGATCCTGTATTGGATGTATGGTGTGTCCGTTCTGGATATTTGATATTTTTGGCGAGCAAGCTGGTGCCCAATGTAGACAAATGTAATTGATCCTTATAAAGACTCTTTTTTGGTGCACCAGCCTGTGAAGTGAATGACGGTGTGTTGTTGATGAACTGTATCTTGTTTTGAGAACAGAACTTCTGCAAAATGTTGTTATTTATGTCAGCTAGACGGCGCTGGAGTCCATAACTCGGTGATATGATGGAGGAGAAGAAAATGGACGAGTTAGGAAAAGTGTGACGTAATCCGTTCAAGAGTGCCAGCAGTTGAGACCCTGTGATTTGTTGGTTGTTCATGGTGTCGTTAATACCAATGTGTACGCTTGCCTTTCTAACGTTGTGATTTACAGCCAACCTGCTGATCTTGTCTGTTAGCCGGTCAACACCAGCCCCAGGCAGTGGGATTATGGAAACAATGTCTTTGTCTGAAGTGGCCATCCGGTCGCTGTATAAACCTTTCATTAAAGAATCGCCTAGTATAATGTGTGTACAGTCGGGTCGTGCTGTCTGTACATGTTGGTTGTCAGCACGTCTCGCCCGTTGTTTCATCCATTTCCGATTATCAGCAGTCTTTATGTCTCCATGTGGTTCTCCCGATGTATCTTGTAGGCATGTGTTGCCCGTTGGCAGCATGTTAAAGCACTGTACGTTTTCTGGTGATTTTTCTTGAAGCACTTCGAACCTATTGCTTATTTTGACGTCAATGGGGTAGACTGCTTGTTGTTGTTTATCTTCCTCTGTGCATTGAGGTGTTTGTTGTTGTTTATCTTCCTCTGCGCGTTGAGGTGTTTTCATAGTAGTTATCTGTTCTGGGTGGGACTGAGCTTCCCCAAGATTTCCCAAGGATGAAGCAGTTGCTTGGGAATTACATGCTTCTTCGGTTTGGTCGGTAGAGGACACATTCTGTAACGTTTGAACTGTATTTCTCAGCAGCAAATTTTCATCTCGCAGGAGTGCGACTCTTGTCTTGAGAGCATTGTAATCACTGCTTATCTTGCTGTTTTCTTCAATGTTAGATGAAACAGTGACAATGAGAGCCTTTAGTGATTGTTCTAGTTCCTCAATGCGCTGTTTACAGTCGCACGAATGTCCATTGATAGTTAAGATGCTATTGTTATCTGAGGCAGGTACTTCTTCAACAATGTCCACGTTGGGTTCTATGTTGTTTTGGATGCGCTCCATTGGGTATTCAATGGCCAAGAGCACTGGTGGGTTGGCAGGCCTCGTGTTGATGTTGTCATGTACACTCGTCGTATGAGTTAATTGACGA
The DNA here is from genome assembly GCA_014155875.1 of Cepaea nemoralis. Taxonomy (NCBI): domain Eukaryota; kingdom Metazoa; phylum Mollusca; class Gastropoda; order Stylommatophora; family Helicidae; genus Cepaea; species Cepaea nemoralis. The sequence continues at coordinate 315,447 of JACEFZ010027459.1, forward strand.
ACATTGTTAGCTGGTGTGCTGTCTACAGCTGTAGTTGCGGGCTGTGTAGATTCGGTGAATGTCTGTATCGAGTTTTCAAGCTCAACAAAATCTACTTTTAGCCAAGAATTAATGTTTTCAATATTTTCCTGTGTCATGAGTTTATTTTTCGTGTGGTACAAATGTATCGTAATCACTGGCGTCGTAATCAGGTCTTCAACATTTGCCCCGAGCTTATCTTGCCTGGGTTCAATTAGTTCAAGCCTGTAGTAGTTGAGTAGACAAGTTCGGAATGCCTCATAATTGAGTGTGTTGTTAAAGGAAACTGTAACACGCTGTCCTGAGTTGGTGTGTTTGAAGACTAGGCCGGTGGGATTCATACACTTGGATAGCTTGTTCTTCACGGCCCTCCCTTTGTTTAATGTGTAAGTTTTATTGGCAGCCGATCGTAAACCGGAGCGAGTCCTTTCACCATTCACTTCCAATACGGAGCACTCTCCTTCCCCTGACATTATTGCATAATGTTACGGATAACTAAACTTGAAGAATGCAGCAATCGCATTGTTATCTAGCCACGCCGCGGATAATTTGAGGCCCCGTGTAGTGGTTGATTTTTCTGACACGCCTCGTGCACTTGATTGGTTAAAATTTAACAGTGTTCAACTATCACTTGAAATGAATATTATATATAAACACGCATTTTGCGATAATCAACACTTGTTTTAATCTAAAAACTATTTAACCACATCCACAGAATCACAACGAGCACATTGATATTTAAAACAAAACTACGATAGGTGAATTCAGCTGGTAGTAATAATAATCAGAGAAGTAGAGATACGAAAACATGTCCTCACTCAGCGGTGTCCGTAGAAACACAAGAGAGAGAAAGGGGAGAGAGAGAGAGAGAGAGAGAGAGAGAGAGAGAGAGAGAGAGAGAGAGAGAGAGAGAGAGAGAGAGAGAGAGAACGAACGAACGAACAAACTTTATTTTAAAAGGGTAACAAATTGGGCACGCAGGCCCGTCTTACATTCGGCCCTTTCAATCACTCATCTTTAATTCATCAAATGTGCATGTTACATTAACATAGGGGGAAAAAACATTGTCAAATGGATTTTGTAAGCATAAAAAATGCATATTACGCATGATACATTCACATGAGAAAACAAACAAAAACCTTATCAAATGAAAGTTGTAAACATAAACAGTGCATATTACAATGTTGTGAGACACATCCCCCATCCACCCTAATATCCCGCAGCCACCAACACATCCCCAACCCACCAAACCTCCCCCACCCACCCACACATACCTCCACGCACTCACACAGAACCAGGCAAACATACATGCAGCCACCCACCCACTGATCCCCCACCCACACACATTTCCCCACCCACACACACATCCTCACACACCAAGAAGAAGAAGAAGAAGAAGAAGAAGAAGAAGAAGAAGAAGAAGAAGAAGAAGAAGAAGAAGAAGAAGAAGAAGAAGAAGAAGAAGAAGAAGAAGAAGAAGAAGAAGAAGAAGAAGAAGAAGAAGAAGAAGAAGAAGAAACCATACATCCCGCACCTATCCACACACATATCCTCACTCTCACAATTTTCCCCACCCACCCACAAACACATCAGCCAACCTACACCCACTCACCCACCCAATATTTGCCACCTCTCAACTACACATCTCCACCTATACACACATCCCCACCCACAAACACATCTCCCCACCTGCCCACACATAACCCCCACCATAACCCAAAACCACCCACCTCCCACCCTCACACACCCCGCCACCCACATATACCCCACCCACACACATCCGCCGCTCACACACATCTTCTCACAACTACACACTTCCCCCACCCATACACTCATCTCTCACACACATCCACCCACTCACATACTCATCCATCAACCACTCACACCCACACATAACCAATGCATCTCTCATCTACCCTCCCACCCACACACACCCCAACCACCCAACCAAACACACATCCCCCATCCTCGCATACATCCTTCAATCACCTGCACATCCCACACCTCCCCCACCTCTCACACATCTCCCCTCCCACACAAAGCTCCACCCATAACACATCCCCCCCCCATTCACACACACATATCCCCCACATACATTTCTCATACACATCCCCGCCCACACATCTCCCCACCCACTCAAACATCCTCCACCTACAAACATCCTCACCACCCACACATACATCCTCCACCCACTCATATTTACCCCATCCACACTCACACACTCCCACCCACACAGACATATCCCATTCACAGACACCCCCACACTCATCTCCCACACCCATTGCACACCCATCCCTCAACCCACACAATCTCCTACACACCCATTAACCCACCCAAACACACACTCCCTACCCACACCCCCTCCCAACCCAACAACACCCACATACTTCCAACTATCCTCTCAATTATCCCCCCCACACACACACACACACACACACATATCCCCCACACACACATACATCCACCACCGACTACACATCCCTTCACACATCCACACATCACTGTCGCCAACTGGCTTGAGGTAGCTCCCGGTTGGGCAACCACTCAGCCAAATTCGTTTTCTCCTACTGGGGTTTAGTTCTGGGTGCAGTTTGAGATCCCTTACCTCTGTCAGATGGGACTAGTTACCACCCCAGATCCCAGAGAGAAAACGTGGAACAAATGTATGTTATGCTGTCCCTGATACTCAAGAAAACAGCCAAGAAGTGGCTCGTTGAAGATAGAATATATCTATATAGTTTTGGCTGTACTTGGTATCACCAGAAGTGAGAAAGGAGGAGTTAAGACATGCAACGTAATCTGGTTACTTATGACTGCATAGGCAAGATACCTCCCGGACATAGATTCCCACTTCTGGACAATATGTGAACCCCCACTAAATGATGCAAAATGTGTGTACTTATTTAAGCTACACAAACATTTATACACATTTAGAATTTATAAGGACAACTGAGTTTAAAATACAACAACTGTGTTTATTATTTCTAGTCTTGATGATCATATGATGATGATGATTATAATATGGTATACGTAACTTAAGAGGTCACATAGGTCATGCTTCCCCCAGTGAGACGCAGTTCACTGTCAGATTGAAGGAGTCCAAATTGGTCCCTCACAAGGCTAAGTCACTTCCTGATATGGGTTGTTGACTGTCCATTGCTCCAAAGAGATCTGGTTTATAGCTAGGAAATTCCATCATAATACTTCGTACAGAAGTCCAACAGAACGAAATGTTAATATTTCTCCAGTAGGTATCCTAAGAATGCTATTGTGAATGTGTCTGAAGTCTTGCTGGCCATGCATGTAGTTTTATTCTCTTCATCCCTGGCTAGTTTCCACGTTGGCTAATTAATATATCCCCTATTAATTAACTCCGCCTATTCTATTTCATGTAGGATGAGTTACCGAGATGGATTAAGTCCCAAGTTCTTTTCACCCCTCCTACATTCCTGTGGACAGTAGTTCCATTTATCAATCAAATTAGACGAGGCCCCGCCACGCCTAAAACAATGAAACATGCTTTGGCGGCAATGCAGTTGCGTCATTACATTCCAATAGGCTATTAACACCAGCCTTCCTGGGTTGCTGGCAATAATGTGTCAGCCATGTGTTCCTACTTTACCCCGTATTGCGGGTAGGTGTTAAGCCTGCATTATATTGCCGTCTTTGGATCACACGGGGTTTTCCCCTGAGTAGCACTTCCATGTATTATTTCAGACGGGTCTGGCTGACCCTCTTATCTCCCATTCTGCCGTGGCTGGTTTACACGTTAGGTCATGTTAACCGTAAGGTGTTAGGTGTCAGTCCCTATTCCAACCGCTGGATTGTAAACTAACACGTCAATCTCAACTGACTGGCTCCGCGATGTATCAACTGAAAACAGTGAGTTTTCAACCTTTGATAGCGCTCGCAGACTGGTGCCGTGGTGTCTGGGTTTTACGTTTGATCTGGACATCAAAGCTTTCTCAGACCTAGCATTACAGAAATGATGGGGCGTGCGTGGTCAAAATGTAATTTTCTCTTGTTTTCAATCTCTGTTAGTTTTTCCTTATTCCTTGGTTGGGGACTAGATTATTTTCTGGTGGACAAATATTCTTTTGCTTAGAGAATGATAGAATAATTCTTGTGGGCTCTTTAATTCCTTTTTAACTTGTGTCATTCGGATGCTGCCGGGGCTGTCCCGTCACATAGCTCCCCAATTTAAGTAGGTTCATTAATGAAGCCTATAACAGAGCCTCGGCAGCATTCAAGAATGTATCTAAGTTCTCTCCCTTCCAGAATTGCCTCAAAGTCTGGGTTCCCAATATTCCTTGTGGCAGCGGGTTGTCCGGTGAGTCCAAAAAGACATCCCATGTCCATTCTCCCAGGATAAATCTTGCAAATCTTTGCTCCTTGTTTTATGTTGGATTTCCGTGCTATTGCTCGGTAATGTCCTGTCCTCTGGAGGTTGTACTTTTTCCCAGCCGGGAAATTGCAAAATGTATAACAAGATTCTCCTGTGCCTCAGAGAGACTGTTATTGTCCACTCAATTTCTGGCCCCTGTCCTATAAGCAGAGGAAGTGCCATCAGTGTTTTCTTAAAAGAATTGGTCGCAGTAATGTTGCTCCCTTTTCTTTTCCTCCGTTGGCCAAAGATCATAATAAAATCCTTTAATCTCCTCCTTTTGGCAGGAAATTTGCTAAACATCATAATGTTGTGATGTGCATTCAACTCATACTTGCCTCTTTCTTGGTAGGGCGTCCGTTTACTCCCTCCTGATTTAAGAGTTTTCTTCCCTCGATAATTCTTTATCCAGGTGCGTTCCTCTTCAACAGAGTTCCATTTTGAATCTGTGTTTGAAAGTATAAGGCTAGTAGAAGTTGTCCAGCTTTGAGAAATCATGTTGTTCCCCAAGAACTGTGAATTTGTATCACTCCTTGTAGAAGTATACATAAACAGCTGTTCTCCACATCCAACATTGGTTGAAGTGAAAGGTAAACAAGGTCCTGAGTGTTGAGTATACCAACCGCTCCGGTTTTGTTCCGCTGCAGAGTCCATCATTTGTGATCCCCTGTTAGCTTCAGCTGTGTTGATGATAGGTATTACCTTCATCCTGTCCAAAGAAGTATTTTCTTCTTTGTTGTTAGCAGACATGTTTATCGTCCCTGAATCAGAGTCCGTGGTATAACCTACATGAATGCTTTGTGTATCTTGAGTTTCCTTTTCGAAAGACTCCAAGATACTGACATCGTAAGAATTCTCCTCCGTGTCTTGTTTTTCCTCCCTGGCCGGGCTCTCTTGTGCCAAGTCCAATTGAAGTATTCTCTCCCTGGTCTGGTTTTCTTGTGCCAAATCCAATCGAAGTGAATGTTGTGGGGTGTCATTTCCAATGTCATCTCCCACCTGAGATAAGTAATTCATACTGATAATTGTTTCATCTTGTGTGGCCACACAGAAAGAAACACTGGAATCCTGTTTTACATCCATTCCAGTCTCAGCTGAATTCATTTCCACTCCTAGTTCCTCTGAACCGAAGGGAATAAAAGAGTCGGGTAAGGTCTCGCCTTCGATCTCTTTAATAGTTTTCCTCAGGTCCTCCTCCTCCTGGATTTTTCTCTTTGAGGAAGTCTTAGGAAGCTCCTGAGATTGCTGGGTTGCCAAGCCAGCTAATCCGCTTTCATTGCGGTGTAAACATTTATCACGTTTGTGACTGTTTACCGTATGCTTGGTACATTTATTCCTATTCCGTTTATTTTTCGGAATTGAGGTGGGAAGCATCTGCCTTTCTGTGCCTAAGTTTTTGTTTTTCTGAGCCATGGGGATTTGCAAAGGAATGCATGCCTCTTCTTTGTGACGGTCAGCTTCCCCGCTTTCTATCAGAGTTTCGGCTTGAGTGATTGGCTTTTCCTCAATCAAGCTGGTAGATTCCTCCATGTTCAGTATTTCAATTTGCTTCTTCTTAATCTCATCTTCTTCAGCTTTGTGACGCATATCTGCTTCTAATTCTGCAAGTCTTTTCATCATCTGTTCATCTTCTTTGTCCCACCAATCCATTTCATCTCTAATAAATAGTTCTAGCTTCTCTCCTATTAAGCCGAGCCTTATGCCCCATCCTTAGCGGACTCTAAGAAATCTGTGCGTGCATCCATGATCTCTTCTCAGCTTAAACTCAGGCAAGTAATTATATTATTACCCTACAGAGAGCTAGTCAGATTTATGCTAGAGCAGGATAGTGACAAGAGGAACTGACACTGCTATGAGAATGACAGTAGTGAATTTGAGTGAGAAAGTTGATGCAAAGCAGTATGTCAAACACTGAAGTAATTATGCATTATCAAATTATTCATGATTAAATCAAATGATAAAGCATGTAATCAAAAAATCATCAAGTAAATCATCAATAAACTAATTAATGTCACTAATTAATGTGATTATTAATTCTACAGTGGTGAATGATGTAAATTAACTCATATGATATTATCCGTTATTAACTTTTTAACAAGTTATTTAAATTCTACAAACTTCCCTAGAAACAAATTCCTAAGTTAATACTTAGCAAATGTTATGGGTGAAGAATGAAAGAATGATTAATGAAAATCAATAGTCTAGAATTTATTCTCTGATTCTCTCATGGATGAGAATTCCTACTATGTCAAAATCTTGCTTACGATAGAGCAAGCTAATACGTTAGAAATAAATAATAACTAACTAATGCTGCTAAGAATGTAAGTGAGAATGACTTAGGTTCTATCCCCGGGCAAAACCAGAATAATACCAGACTAACAGATTTGAAATAGGTTCGTTCCTTGCAAGCGAACCAAAGTGTTCTAGGGTTTACTCCCGGATTCTATAGCGGACGAGCAGACCAATATGTCGCCAACTGGCTTGAGGTAGCTCCCGGTTGGGCAACCACTCAGCCAAATTCGTTTTCTCCTACTGGGGTTTAGTTCTGGGTGCAGTTTGAGATCCCTTACCTCTGTCAGATGGGACTAGTTACCACCCCAGATCCCAGAGAGAAAACGTGGAACAAATGTATGTTATGCTGATTTAAGACACTGTCCCTGATACTCAAGAAAACAGCCAAGAAGTGGCTCGTTGAAGATAGAATATATCTATATAGTTTTGGCTGTACTTGGTATCACCAGAAGTGAGAAAGGAGGAGTTAAGACATGCAACGTAATCTGGTTACTTATGACTGCATAGGCAAGATACCTCCCGGACATAGATTCCCACTTCTGGACAATATGTGAACCCCCACTAAATGATGCAAAATGTGTGTACTTATTTAAGCTACACAAACATTTATACACATTTAGAATTTATAAGGACAACTGAGTTTAAAATACAACAACTGTGTTTATTATTTCTAGTCTTGATGATCATATGATGATGATGATTATATATGGTATACGTAACTTAAGAGGTCACATAGGTCATGCTTCCCCCAGTGAGACGCAGTTCACTGTCAGATTGAAGGAGTCCAAATTGGTCCCTCACAAGGCTAAGTCACTTCCTGATATGGGTTGTTGACTGTCCATTGCTCCTAAGAGATCTGGTTTATAGCTAGGAAATTCCATCATAATACTTCGTACAGAAGTCCAACAGAACGAAATGTTAATATTTCTCCAGTAGGTATCCTAAGAATGCTATTGTGAATGTGTCTGAAGTCTTGCTGGCCATGCATGTAGTTTTATTCTCTTCATCCCTGGCTAGTTTCCACGTTGGCTAATTAATATATCCCCTATTAATTAACTCCGCCTATTCTATTTCATGTAGGATGAGTTACCGAGATGGATTAAGTCCCAAGTTCTTTTCACCCCTCCTACATTCCTGTGGACGGTAGTTCCATTTGTCAATCAAATTGACCGAGGCCCCGCCACGCCTGAAACAATGAAACATGCTTTGGCGGCAATGCAGTTGCGTCATTACATTCCAATAGGCTATTAACACCAGCCTTCCTGGGTTGCTGGCAATAATGTGTCAGCCATGTGTTCCTACTTTACCCCGTATTGCGGGTAGGTGTTAAGCCTGCATTATATTGCCGTCTTTGGATCACACGGGGTTTTCCCCTGAGTAGCACTGCCATGTATTATTTCAGACTGGTCTGGCTGACCCTCTTATCTCCCATTCTGCCGTGGCTGGTTTACACGTTAGGTCATGTTAACCGTAAGGTGTTAGGTGTCAGTCCCTATTCCAACCGCTGGATTGTAAACTAACACGTCAATCTCAACTGACTGGCTCCGCGATGTATCAACTGAAAACAGTGAGTTTTCAACCTTTGATAGCGCTCGCCGACTGGTACCGTGGTGTCTGGGTTTTACGTTTGATCTGGACATCAAACCTTTCTCAGACCTAGCATTACAGAAATGATGGGGCGTGCGTGGTCAAAATGTAATTTTCTCTTGTTTTCAATCTCTGTTAGTTTTTCCTTATTCCTTGGTTGGGGACTAGATTATTTTCTGGTGGACAATTATTCTTTTGCTTAGAGAATGATAGAATAATTCTTGTGGGCTCTTTAATTCCTTTTTAACTTGTGTCATTCGGATGCTGCCGGGGCTGTCCCGTCACAATCACCCATTAACCCATACACATCCCCCACACACAACCCCTCAACACATACATTCCCCACACCCCCACACACACACATATCCCTCACATACACACCCATACACACATCCTCACATCTAGACACATACATGATGCCTCACATGATCACTGAAACTAATAAGAACATAGCTCCCACACTTTACACACAATTGAGACACTGACGATTGTCGTGAGAATTCTCGCAATTGCAAGGAGTGGAGAAAAAATTGTACATATTCATTATGTAGCGAGAGAGAGAGAGAGAGAGAGAGAGAGAGAGAGAGAGAGAGAGAGAGAGAGAGGGAGAGAGAGAGAGAGAGAGAGAGAGAGAGAGAGAGAGAGAGAGAGAGACCGGACGGCACTAAAATAGAGACCAAGAGAGAGATACTGAGAGAGACTGAGAGAGAGAGAGAGAGAGAGAGAGAGAGAGAGAGAGAGAGAGAGAGAGAGAGAGAGATCAGAAAGATGGACCAAACGTGAGAAACCGAGAGATAGAGCGAGTGCCAAGAGATAGAGTGAGGGGGAGAGAGAGTACGCAACTATAAGATGCCATATTTCTCTATTGGCAGATGCTCCATCAGATGTCCCAGGTAGCTTTAGTTCTTTTTGTGGCCGTGTTTATCTCCGCAACCTTGACCTCAGCATACAGCATCAGGCCACTGGGCCGTGATGAGATCACAGAATGCGACACCAGTCCTCTGGGTATCCCGCGTCTGCTACCAGGTACATCGACTGCTCTCAACACCGCTGTGTGTTTGTAGTCTGTTTTGATTGTGTAGTGCGTCTGTTGTGATTGTGTGTGCGTGCGTTGTGTGTGTGTGTTTATACGATTTCCCCATTGTTCCAAAGAGAACCATTGTGTCAGCTGATAACTGTATCATCATCATCATAATCCAGTGCCTTGTCTGCTGACGTTGGCGATCATGCCTCTCTAAAAATTGCAATCTCCGAGGTCATTGATCAATTCGTGTGTTGACTCCCTTCCGTGCCATGACTTTCCAGTTGTCACGACATGTTTTTGTTTTCTTATAACGTGGCCAAAAAGCGATGACTGCCTCTTTCTGTTGTTTGTGGTAAGTTATCTTTGCGTCTCAGCTTCCCTTAAAACGTCTTGATTGCTCATTTTGGTTGTCTAATTAATTTTCAGCATACTTCTGTAAAACCACATCGCCAAGGCTTCGATGGATTTTTTTTCACGAGTTTATTAATTGTCCAGGTTTCGCAGCGTATGTTAAAATTGGTTCTGTGTAACATGCAAGAACTCTTTTTCTAACTTTCAAGGACAGTGACTTATTGCGCAAAACGTTCTTCATTTGATAAGATGCAGTTTTTGCTTGTCCTATTCTGTTCTTTATCTCAGTAATGCATCTTCCATGTGATGTTATTCGTGTGCCTAAATATTTGAATTACTGCACTTGCCCCAAAATAACGCCCTGTTCTTTAATTGCACATTTTAGCACAATATGTTTCTTTCATATCACCATGACTTCCGTCTTTCTATTATTCAAACTGAGGCCCATTCTTTCACTTTCTACAACCGCCGTATCTATCATTTCCTGTAGACCCTTCTGACTTGTTGCTATTAAGACAGGTGTCATCAGCACAGCGTATGTTATTTGTACTATCTCTCTATTCATAGAATCTTTGTGTGTACTAGCTCTCTAATTGTAGAATTGTTGTATGTTCTATCTCACTAACCGTAGAATCTATGGATATTTAGTCTGTCTAATCGTAGAATCTCTGTGCGTACTATCTGTATAATAACAATCGTACAAAATCTGCATGTACTATCTGTCTAACGATGTGTCTTTCTTCTGTCTTCAGTGCAGTAAAATACACGAAGATGACTTCAAATTGATATACCCCAACTGCTGCAGGGGAGAAGCTTCCTATCGAGGTTATTGCGAAGACATCTACACGGAGCATCCCAAATGAGGCCGACTGTGGATGTAAACCATGGACCGACACTCAGCTGCCTTACTCGGAAACTGCACATGGAATAGGCTATACGCATTACATACGACGACTGTTGATAATATGTTTTCAAAAGATATATGGATATCCGGCATTGCATCTTTTTATGAAAATAATTTTGTCAGTTGTGGCCACTTCAAAGAGATATATCAAAATTATTTAAAAGACAACCATATGCTGTATAAATACATAATAAATTATATTTTATTATCATTACTGAACCTTTTGGTTTGCATGTAAATGCTTAAATTATGAATATAGGCTTCGCAAATTAAAACAATAATTCATTTATTATGCTTTATTTTCAACTTAAACAATAAATACTAACAACAGATTGCACGATTTATTGCCAGTCAGGTGCATACTGCAGAATTCACACAATATTGAGTAAAATAACTAGATAATCCTTCAAGCGGAAATAGACGCATTTTTGCACAGTAATGTAGTGTATGTACCTGACGAGATGCAGTGAAATATGCCAGGCAATAAATTGTACAATCTATTGTTTGTGTTTTCGTCATTCAAAATAAATAATATATCTAAGGATCGTTTTAGAACCTTGCTCAACTATGCTTTAAAAACAAAAAGGTGAAATAAGACAAACAGAAATAGAAATGTAGATATTATTGGCTACATAGGTATTGATTCATATGTTACCACCTGCGTTGGTGAATTAACGAATAATAAATCTTGAAAGGGGGAGGAAACTTTTAAACTGTGCAGTGTTTTTGTTTTTAAACTATGTTTACAAAGATGATATATAATATAAAGTTGATGAATGGTTATGGTCATGTGACGATGAATGATTGTGATGATACAGATGAGGAATGATTGTGATCATACAGATGAGAAATGATTATGATAATACAGATGAAGAATGATTGTGATGATACATAAGTAGTTTAGTGCGAGCTTTTGCCACCCTAAAATGCGGCGCCAGCGCCGGAATATTTTCTTCTATAGCTCTATGTGACGTCACGCGCTCCGGTCAAAATCGACTCCGCATTTCAGATGCGGAGTAAAAGGGGTATAATTCATGAGTCGATCGGTTTTTTTTTTCTGGTACTATTACATCCCTTTAAAAGCCGGTGATCGTTGCGCGTGGCGGACCGCGGCATGCGCGGGTGGTGCGCGGGCGGGCGGTGTTCGAACCCAATACAATATTTGACGTGGGTGTAAGACGGATTCTCGTTGTAAAGGAGGTGGTTATATGGTCTGTAGAGACTATTAGTGGCCTATACACTATCATCATAGGGATACATGTGGGGCGTGCGTGTGCGTGGTTGTGTTAGGGTTACAGTGCTCGTCCTCATGGTGGGGAAGTGGGTGTAAGTCGGTTTTTCGTTGTTAAGGAGGCGGTTGTATGGTCTGTAGAGACTACTAGTGGCCTATACACTATCATCAAACAAGGGCCACAGAGCTGCAGCGGTTGTATTAGGGTTACAGTACTCAGCAACACGGTGCCGAAGGTGGAGTGGGTGTAAGACAGGTTTTCGTTGTTAAGGAGGTGGTTATATGGTCTGTAGAAACTATTAGTGTCATCATCAGACAAGGGTCACAGATCTTCAAATTAAAAACCGTAATGAAGTAAAGATGGTGATTATTAATGGTCGGGTTGTGAGACTGGGGGTGGTTGAAGGATAGAGTATCAAGAGTATGTGTAGAGGTGTTGACGTGGGTAAGATAGATGCCCTGTGTCTATTTGGTCATACCTCGACTACAAGTACCTTAATGTAATTATTATTTTTATATTCTAGATCCGTGCTAAGATAAATACACATGTCAACAATTTTAATAATTTTAAAAATTTAAACATTTTAAAAGTTTCAAAATGTCAGAAACTGAAAGTTAAGTAAGTACCATGTGTTCAAAGTTTAAAAAACTTAAGATTTCAACCAATTTTAACCATTTAAAAAAAGTTTAAAAATTTTAAAAATTTTAAAAAGTTTCAAAATGTCATAAACTGAAAGTTAAGTAAGTACCAGGTGTTAAAATTTAAAAAAACTTGAGACATTTTGTTGAGTTACTCTTCTTTAGAGTCATTAGTGGTCCATCACTATCACCATCTTCCCCGCCCTTCCCCGCCCTACTTTTTATCATACAAATAAATATGCTCCCAATAACTTGACACCTGACGTGTTCACTGGCTTGTTTTCACCGCCTACCTCCACACAGCCTAACACTCCTGATTATATAATATAAAGTGATCCCTATCATCATTCACGGGTGTTCTGATGGTTCACATTCTGAGATCATTGGTACACATTTTTCCACAGCTCGTTCTGTTTATTGTACATTAGTACAGTCACTGTAGTGTCATCTCTGTAATGATTGTGTTTTGTTTTATGAAGGCTTGTCACCACAACATCTTCTGTGTTCCATAATTTTTTACTTTGCAAAGCGGTCCTATACAGCCTGTTCTCATATCATTTCCACAACTATATCACAGTTCATTTCATTGACGAAACAGATGATGAATGATTGTGATGATACAGCTGATGAATGATTGTGACGATGCAGATGACGAATGATTGTGACGATACAGATGATGAATGATTGTGACGATGCAGATGATGAATGATTGTGATGATACAGAGGAGGAATGAGTGTAATTATGCAAACAATACATGATTGTGATGATGCAGATAAAGAATGATTGTCATGATACAGATGATGATGTGCTGGTGTTGTCGCTTGGTTCACACGGGACTGCTATCAACACACTCAGATACTAGTATAGGAGCAACGTTTCCTCAACTAGATCACATTCACAGAAAAAGTCGCTTAAAATACGACAGGGTCGACTTCATTGCACCGGGTTTTACCCCATATGGCTCAGTCTCTTTCCGCAGCGCGGAAAACGTCGCAAAAAGTATGAACTCCGAAAAACATGCATTCGTGAACCGAAGGACGCGGCCCGGAATAATACCCATAACCTTCGGAGCCCGAGTCAGATGGCTTGACCACTTTGCCATGGAGACTTCCTGAGACATTCACAGAATCTCTCAAGTGTTCAAACTCTGCCCCGATGATGAGGATCGAAATGCGTGTACAGTAGAACCACACAATAAATGTGTGTATAGCAGAACAACACAATAGATGTGTGTATAGCAGAACCACACAATAAATGTGTGTATAGCAGAACCACACAATAAATGTGTGTATAGCAGAACCACACAATAAATGTGTGTATAGCAGAACCACACAACAAATGTGTGTATAGCAGAACCACACAACAAATGTGTGTGCACCGGAAAAACACAACAAATGTTTGTACACCAGAAATACACAACATATGTGTGTACATCAGAAATACACAACAAATGTGTGTACACATAACTGTGAACAGCAGCAACATGTAAGAACAGTCTTATTTCCTTCTCCAAATATTGGTAGAACAGCTCGCGTGTAGCCTGGTCGCTAGTGCACTTGCATGCTAACTTGACGGGCCGCGGTTCAAACCATCAAGGATGTAGAACTGTTTCCTAAACTCCCCGATGTCGACCCAGCCGAGCCAGTCTGGCGAGAAGGATCTCAGAATCTCCTCTTACACGTGAAATTGACAGTGTGATAGTGACCACGCGAACCTGTGAATTCATTCTTATGTTTCTTTTCCTGCACCTAATACCATATTGGAGCATATGTCCTTGACCAGCTCATGCCTCATCCGTTATACGCTTCGGTTTGGTATCTCCCGTCACAGCATCATCTAAGTCCTCCCCATAATATCCACCTCTCTCTCAAATTCTGTTATCCGTGTGTTTAACTCTATGCCCTCCCCATATTATCCATCTCGCTTGCTTGCTTGATTTAAAAACAAAAATTCCAAATTCGGCCTCATTCAACCTGCTTCTTTCAGCTGTGGTTGTTGTTGAGGTCGGTGGTTTTTGTGGGTTCACTCAGCCTAGATGATTGGCAACAGGCAATAATAGTACCTGCAGGAGACTCGCCTCGCTGAGGAAGGGTCACTCAGGGAAAACAATTACACCTTTTTTTGGAAGGGTAGAGGGCAGGCGGAAAAAAAGCAACACGGTGTGGGCTTTGTAGTGAAGAATTCGCTACTGGGAATGATTGAAATTCCAGCAGGAGGAAATGAAAGACTATTATCCCTGCGCTTGGCAACCTCTTGTGGTTTTGCCACCTTTATTACTGCATATGCACCGACACTCGATTCCTCTGATGATGTGAAGGATTCGTTCTATGAGGAGTTAGACTCCGTGATCAAGGCAGTTCCAAAATCTGATTACATTTATATGCTCGGTAATTTCAATGCTCGTATGGGCAAGGACTCGAGTTCATGGCCAGTGTGCCTAGGAAAATACAACATCGGTCGCATGAATGAAAATGGGCAAAGGCTGCTGGAGCATAGCACCAGAAATGACCTATGTATTACAAACTCCTTTTTTAAAACAAAAGAGATGCATAAGGTCACATGGAAACATCCAAGATCCGGCCATTGGCACCAGCTGGACTTCATCATCACACGGAGACAACATCTGAACCATATATCACTGACTCGAAGTTACCACAGTGCTGACTGTGATACGGATCATTCTTTGGTTGTTGCAAGGGTTAGACTGAGACCAAAGAGAATCTACACAGCTAAACACAAATCTAGCCCCAGGATTAATATTATTAACACTCACGATCCTGAAAAGTGCTTTCAGTTTCAACAGCAACTTGAAGACGCTTTCACTGATACACCAGAAAATTGTACAGTAAATGAAAAGAGGGGTCAGCTTAAAGAAACTCTTTATAAAACTGTCGCAGGGGTTTACGGCACTGTGGATCATAAGAGGCAGGACTGGTTTGCGGCAAACAGCGAGACTCTGCAGCCTTTGATTGATAAGAAGACGATAGCTCTCTTAAGAAACAAGGAAAGACCAACGCGTAACACTATGAGTGAGCTAAGGCAAGCTAGGAAGGATGTGCAAAAGGCTGCCAGGCAGTGTGCAAATGATTATTGGATCAAGTTATGTGAGTCCATTCAAATCGCAAGTTAGTTAGTTAGTTAGTTAGTCGACAGATCATCCTCGTTGCACATCGGACCATTCAGTCCATAAGTGCTCGGATCCCCTCCTCAGCAAATCCCGCAGCGTGTAGCGGCTAACGACGCCAGTTCTGTGTTGGTTTATCAATCTTCTTTGGCTTCCTGCGTAGTGTTCTTGTTTGGCCACCCCTCTTTTAATTTGCTGCTCTCGCAGTCTGGCCATTGTTGTAGATTCACAGTCATCACTTGGTTCTTGCAAAAGTCTCACTTCTCGTAGAGCATTCAGAATGTCAGCCTGGTCCATGGCGCGTCCGCCCTCCACAGTAGCCTCACCTGCGAGCTTGTCAGCCCGCTCATTTCCTTGTACTCCCGCATGACCTGGCACGAAGATGAAACTAATCTTTGCCAGCCGAGACCGCTCCAGAGGCAGCAACCATTCTCTTCGGATCAACCCCTCCTCTATCCTCTTGATCATGTTCATTGAGTCGCTAGAGGAAACAAGCCCTAGTGAATGTCTGTGTCTCGAGCCATGTTATTGCTTTACTTACTGCCATGACTTCCATGGTCAGGCTACTTGTGGTTTCAGTGAAAGCACCAGAGTCCTCCTTCACAATTCTCCCTTCCGGCCCGAGCTGTAAAGGCCCATGAGCTTCTCACATGTCGGACGACCGACCCATCTGTGTAGATGACCGCGTCACTGTCTAGCGAATTCTCGAAAATCAACGCTTGTACTTCAGCCTCAAAAGCAGCCGGATTTTCTTGTCTGCATTTTCTATCTAGTTGGATACAAACTGAAAAGGATGTGCAGAAGTCTGTTGGCACTTGCACCCACTCCTCGCCAGGTTCTAAGTCCTCAAGTGAACACACCTGTTGAAGAATGTCTTCGGCTTGACCCATCCACGACCGTCCTCTTTTTAACCTGCTGCCCTTCACCTTCCTAATTTCACTATGCAGTGGATGCTGTGTGTTTGCGTTAATTCTGAGGTAGGCGCGTGCCCTGCAAACTTGCATTCTCTCTTCAATGGTTGGAAAATCAAGAAGGTAGCGCATCGCCCTGCATGCTGTATCTCTTGTACATCCAAGAATAATGCGCATAGCTTCATTCTGTATCCTTTCCATCCTTTCTATCTGCTTATGGCTGAGAGTCAGGATTGCCATTGCATACTCCAAAACAGACATGACCAGCCCCTCGTACAGAAGACATAGATGGCGCTGCTCACAGTTTGCTGCCGCCATCACCCGCATCGCTGCCAAGCCCCGCTTGGCCTTTGTTATCACCTGGTCTATGTGCACATTATAAGCAAGGCTTCGATCAAACCGTATCCCCAGGTAATTCATTGCCTGCGTTCTTTCCACCGTCTCTGAACACAGCATTACAGTTGGTGTTGGATTGTTGACAATATGATTATTCAACGAGAACCAAGTCATTGTTGCCTTTGTTGGGTTGACCATTGCCCCAGCTTCATCACACCAAGTACTTATGCGATTGAGTTCGGTTTGTAGTTCCACAGCAACCTCCTCTCTATCCTTACCCTGACGATACACTAAAACATCATCGGCATATGACAATGTCCTGCCAGGTCCAGTGATCTGCTCACTGGTGATTCTCACTGTGTAGGCGTTGAACAGTACCGGAGATAATGGTGATCCCTGTGGTAGGCCAGGATATATTGTTGTTGGTTCCGAAGTCCAACTGCCACATCTAAAAACTACTTTCCGTTGGAAGAGGGCTGCAGCGATCCAACTAAGGAGGAATGGACTTACGTTTAGTTCAAGAAGCTGAAACATTAAAAAATCCAGTGGTACTCTGTTGTATGCGTCCTCAAGATCAATCGCTGCAGCAACAGTTTCAGTGCCTGAGTGGAAACCTTCATAGACATCATGGGCAAAGACTGCTGCATTGGTCCAGGTTTCTCTTTTTGGACGGTACCCACCCAGAGTAGGTGGGAAAACACCTTGCCTCTCTAGTTGGCTTGATATTTTCCTGGCAATTACATTCTCCAGCAGCTTGCCTACTGTATTCTGCATGGTTATAATTCGATATCCCTGAATTTTTTTGTGGTCTTTGTCAGGCTTCGGCAAGGGAATCAGATAGCTATGTAACCATTCCTCCTTGATGCTAGCACTCCCTATACTGTTGTTGTACATGTCTGCTAGTTTCTCTAGCTCATTGTCGGTACACCTATTTATGTCGTCGTATCTTATGCCATCAGGACCTGGAGCACTGTTTTTTTATCGTCGAAGCACAGCCTTGATTTCTTTCACTGTCACTGTGTCTTCATCCGAAGTGTTCTGGGCCTTGCATCTGTCTGAGGTGACCTCCTTGGCCAGATTCCGGCCTCCCATGTCTGTCTGGTTGCTCTGCTCAAGGTAGCGTTCAAAGAGGGCTTTGCCCTTGTCCTCATCAGTCCTCTGCCAGATGAGGTCAGCACCTTGGAAGTCAGAAATGCTCTTATTCTTGACTACCCCACTCATGCTTTTATGTAGTCGCCAGAACAATTTCAGTGACTTGTCTGTGCTTACTCTTTGACACACCTCTGCCCATTTTTCGCTTTTAACCACCTTGACCAGTTTTTTGAAATAGCTTACTTTTGTGTGCATCTCTCTTTCTAAGTGCAAGCAGGGACTAGGATGACCAGCTCTGTTCTTCTTGGCATTTTGCCATCTCCTTACAGCACTACGCTTATCCACCCAAGCCTTCTCCACCTCGAAACTCCACCACGGTGGCTGCTCCAAGCTTTTTCTCCTGCCCTGAAACGTTCTGCGCTTGTCACGTCTTATTTTGCTCACCACATCTTGCCCTGTACTGTCATACTGGAACGTCTTTACCTTTAGCTTGTGCTGCCTGGTTCTGCCTTTCTCCACCAATATGCTGCAAGGGTGGTGGTCGCTGCCATGGTGTCCTAGGACACCCCATCTACACACTGTAGTGAGTGAAGGTGAAACTAGCGCCAGATCAATAGCACTGTCCTCATCGCCTGGACGGCTTGCTGTCCTGGTGACACAGCCACTGTTGATACAAACCAGGTCGATGGTTTCCAGTGCAGTCTCGAGCTCCTCCCCTTGTGTATTGGAGGAAGTGTTTCCCCATGATCTGCCTTTAGCGTTGAAGTGATAATCGCAAGTGATAAGGGAAACATAAGAAGCATGTATGAAGGAATAAAGAAAGCCTGTGGTCCAGTGATCAAAAGAAGTGCACCATTGAAAACCGTGACTGGATAAATCATCACTGATAAGAAACAGTAGATGGACAGATGGGTAGAGCACTATTTGGAGCTTTTCTCAAGTGAGACCAAACTAGCGGATGATGCCCTCAACGCCATAGAGGCTCTACCAACTCTTGACCACCTGGACACACTTCCCACCATAACAGAAGTTAAGTGTGCTATAAATGAACTTGCATCTGGCAAGGCTCCAGGTAAGGATGGGATTCCAATAGAGGTTATCAGGAGTGGGCAAGACACACTCACGCTACAGATCCACCAGCTAATATAGCTATGCTGACGAGAAGGACAAGTCCCACAGGATTTCAAATATTCAAGCATCATAATACTGTACAAGAACAAGGGCGATCGGAGCGACTGCAACAACTATAGGGGTATCTCACTTCTGTGTATTGTTGGGAAAGTATTTGCCAGAATTGTTCTGCGCAGACTTCAAGTCCTAGGAGATCAAGTCTACCCCGAATCACAGTGTGGCTTTCGACAGAACCGATCTACCATTGATATGATATTCTCTTTGCGACAAATGCAAGAAAAATGCCGTGAACAGAATCAACCACTGTTTATTGCCTTCATCGACCTCACAGAGGCATTTGATTTGGTCAGTCGTGAGGGTCTTTTCAAGGCACTAAAGAAGATTGGCTGCCCACCAACTCTTCTGTCCATTGTGGAATCGTTCCACACAGGTATGAAGGGTATAATCAAGTTTGATGGTGCAACTTCTGAGGAATTTGAAATCAAGAGTGGAGTTAAGCAAGGTTGTGTACTAGCTCCCACCCTCTTTGGAATATACCTTTCACTTCTACTGAAATATGGCTTTCGTGATCAGGATGGTGGTATATACATTCACTCACGCTCAGATGACGGCCTCTATAATGCTCAAAGATTGAAGGCCAAGACCAAAATTAGGAGGGTACTGATCAGAGAGTTGCTTTTTGCAGATGATGCTGCAGTTACGACCCACTCTGAGGAAGAACTGCAATGTCTACTATCTGCATTCTCCAATGCTTGTTCTGAATTTGGTTTAACAATTAGCAAAAAGAAGGCACAGATTATGTCACAAGGTGCACATGGGGTACCATCAATCTTTATTGACGACGCCGAACTAGAGATGGTAGACCACTTTACATATCTAGGATCAGTGGTGGTAAATAGCAAATTATCCCTAGATCAGGAAATCAACATCCGGATTGGTAAGGCAGCAACAACAATGAACAGGTTAAGAAAAAGAATCTGGAAGAACAGGAAGCTTACTGCCAAAACAAAAGTCCTTGTCTATCAAGCCTGTGTCCTTAGTACTCTTCTTTATGGCAGTGAAACCTGGACAACTTACTCACACCAAGAGAAACGTTTAAACAGCTTTCATATGCGGTGTCTGCGAAGAATTCTTGGTATTAAGCGGCAAGACAAAATCACAAATACTGAAGTATTTGAAAGATCAGGTTGTGTGACGGTTTATTCCATGCTCAGTCTTCGTAGACTTAGATAGATAGGACATCTTAGGAGGATGGATGATGGTAGAATACCAAAGGACATCTTTTTTGGTGAATTACAGATGGTTAAGAGATCTCAGGGTCGGCCTCTACTACGATACAAAGATGTATGTAAGCGGGACATGATTGATACAGGCATTGATAATGCACATTGGGAGCAAGTCGCCGCTGAACGTGTTGCATGGAGGGCAAACATCAGAAATGGAATAAAGACAAAGGAGAAAATTATTACGTCTAATTTCTCTAATAAGTTTACAATTTTCATTTGTTTCTTGTGGGACTTGGTCGTTGGTTTTTCTGTTTGTCCATGGTGTTCTTTGCATTCTCCTCAGAAACAACATTTCCACAGCCATCAGATGTTTTTCATCTTGTTTGCTCATTGCCCACGCTTCACATCCATATAATGTTACAGGTTCTATGTAGCACCTCAACACTCTTTTTCTCGTAGCAATTGACATCTTTTTGTTGGCCAGCATGTGTTTCATCTTGCAAAAGACTACCTTCGCCATGACGATTCTTGTTCTAATCTCTTCAAGGCATCTCCCATCAGATGTTTTGACTGTTCCGAGATAATTGTACCGATTCACTTGTTTAAGAATATTCCCATTTATTTGTATATTACATTGTTATTGTGTATATCCAATTGCTATTTGTCTACATATTTATTTAGTACGATAAAGGGATCTGAAGTGATCTCGAGGTATGGTGTCCGCCTCGAGTGCTGGAGGTCCAGGGTTCAAACCCTGGGGAGGGCCGGGATTTTTTCTCATGGACTTCTAGTAACAAAATTTCCCTTGGTCTCTGGGTAGTGAGATCGGACGCCCGTGTGTATTGTTGTGCACGTAAAAAATCCCTTGGCAGTTGGAAATCGAAAAAGAGTAGCATAACGGCGCTGCCCGGGCAATATTTCGAGTTAAGATATCTACCCAAAGTATTTCAGGATCCTCACCCGTGCTACAGAGTTCGTGCATTGAGCTGAGACTCTCTGGACTCAGGCTTGAGTTAGGAGTAGAACGGAGCACTTATGGATTACACCCGTGTGCCGTGATGTTGATCCGTCGACTGAACTTAGTACGATAATACGTAATGACATGTTGTGTTGGTAGTACGAACTCATTACAAACTAGTGTATACTATTTTTGAATGTCAACGGTGTGGGTTCAGGCGGATGGCAGACCTGGATAAAGAAGACACCTTTTTATGGCTGTCGATTTCGCCGTGCGTCGGAATGCATTTGTTCCGACAGCCAGGTCCCGATGTCAGTTTGAAGGGGCAGGTTTGAATCCCAGCGAGACTATTATAGTCGCCAATGTTTATATTGCCTCATTACGTGTCCTAAAAATGTTGACCGTCTACGTCTAAATTCTCTAATCAGTTTACACTTTTCATTTATTTCTTGTAAGAGTTGGTAATTTGTTTTACTGTCTCTCCGTGGTATTCTTTGTTTGCATTCTCCTTAGAAACCACATTTCCATTGCCATTAGATGTTTTTCAGCTTGGCTTCAAAACTCTTTTTCTCCTTGCAGTTTGACATTTTTTTTTATTAGTCAGTAAGTTGTTCATTATGCAAAAGGCAACCAATGATTCCTATAGCTATTCTTCTTGTAATATGTTCACAGCTCCTCCCATCAGATGTTGTGACTGTTACGAGATAATTGTTGTACTGATTCAATGTTTTAAGAATATCCCCATTTACCCGTGTATTACATTGTGGCATTGTCTTTATAGTGAGACAACCATAATCTCTGTCTTCTTACAATCTAATTCTAACACTAGTTGTTCACTGTGTACAATAAGCGCATATACTAAATGTCTAAACATTAGATAAGGGGATGGTACAGTATTGATTTCAAACAATGAGCAGGATCTGCAACAATTAGTAGATGCGGCTGTTGTACAGTGAGCAACTGGGGTTAGAATTAAATTGTAAAAAGACACAGGTTATGGTAGTTACTAGGAAGAACGAAATACCACAATGTAATATACAAGTAAATGGGAATATTCTTCAACAAGTGAATCGGTACAATTATCTCGGAACAGTCATAACATCTGATGGGAGATGCCATGAAGAGATTAGAACAGGAATCGCCATGGAGAAAGTAGCCTTTAGCAAGATGAAAAACATTCTGACCAATAAAAAGATGTCAATTGAAACGAGAAAAAGAGTGTTGAGGGGATACATAGAGCCTGTTCTTTTGTATGGATGTTAAACTTGGACAATGAGCAGTCAAGCTGAAAAACGTCTGATGGCTGCAGAAATGTGGTTACTGAGGAAACTGCAAAGAATACCATGGACAGACAGAAAAACCAATGACCAAGTACTACAGGAGACAAATGAAAATCGTAAATTGATTAGAGAAATTAGACGTAGACAGTCAAAATTTTTTGGACATGTTATGAGAAGAAATGAATTGGAGAACTTAGTGACAACTGACAAGATCGAAGGGAACAGACCAAGAGGAAGACCAAGAGGAAAATACCTGGATGGCTTGGCCATATGGCATGGACAAGATAGGAACACTGAGCTGATCCGCGACTCTGGTGATCGAGTGAAATGGCGAGTCATGACCGCCCACGCTTTCCGGCATGGCACATGATTGATTGGTTGATTGACTAAATGTTGCAGACCTTGTTCGTTATCAGCATTCTGAACTTCCATCTTCACATTTGGTGGTTCTTCGTTATTAAATAGAATATCATACTGTTCCTTATCTGCCTACACGGCGAGGAACCACCAGTCTGCACACCAATAAGCCAGAGATGGGACAACGGATACTCATGCAAACCTCAGGTCCGGTATGACATCACATTGATGTTGGATAACAGGATGTATTCATCCGACATACAGGACTTGACGTTGGAGATCACAGCCAGCAAACACAAGCAAGCAAGCATACTGTTCCTCTCCTGTATCATTAAAAAGTTCTTTCGCGACCATGTATTTAAAATTTGATCTTTTTCTATTATAATTTTGGCCATTTTTGAGTTTTAGGCATCCCGTTGGTGTGTGTGTGTTGTTTCCTTAGTGGTGCCATTATTTCTTTTGCGCATTAAGTTGATATTTCAATTTACTTGCAATTTTCTTCAACCTAGGCTTCTTTTTTTTTTTTTTTGCCTCTGCACAATCCCCTAATTGTCAGAGTCCAAAACAGCCTCGCTATCCCATAAGCTTAGCTGTATTTGAGGCCCGTTAAAGTGGCTCATTGACCCTAATGATGAATGCACATCATTCATTAGTACCCCACATTTATTCAGCAGTAGAAATAATAATTAAACTTGTTGCCAACACAAATCCTGTGGCAAATTTCATAAAACGTTTCAACGAAGTCCGACACAGATATATTTACACAGCCTTTAATTCCTCTTCAAGTCTGTTCTGACAAATGTTTGACAAAAGCTCATTTGGAACACGTTCACAATAGACAATTCCTCAGCTCAATTTTATGTTTCACTTCACATTATTTTCATGCATAAAAAATGCCTTCCTCAATTTCTACTTCCTCCCGTCTGAGTTCCTAATACTTAATATTATCAATCATTGTGATCTCTTCTCCCATCATTTGTTCTTAGCCTTAGTTAGTTAGTTAGTCGACAGATCATCCTCGTTGCACATCGAACCATTCAGTCCATAAGTGCTCGGATCCCCTCCTCAGCAAATCCCGCAGCGTGTAGCGGCTAACGACGCCAGTTCTGTGTTGGTTTATCAATCTTCTTTGGCTTCCTGCGTAGTGTTCTTGTTTGGCCACCCCTCTTTTAATTTGCTGCTCTCACAGTCTGGCCATTGTTGTAGATTCACAGTCATCACTTGGTTCTTCGCAAAAGTCTTCACTTCTCGTAGAGCATTCAGAATGTCAGCCTGGTCCATGGCGCGTCCGCCCTCCACAGTAGCCTCACCTGCGAGCTTGTCAGCCCGCTCATTTCCTTGTACTCCCGCATGACCTGGCACGAAGATGAAACTAATCTTTGCCAGCCGAGACCGCTCCAGAGGCAGCAACCATTCTCTTCGGATCGACCCCTCCTCTATCCTCTTGATCATGTTCATTGAGTCGCTGAGGAAACAAGCCCTAGTGAATGTCTGTGTCTCGAGCCATGTTATTGCTTTACTTACTGCCATGACTTCCATGGTCAGGCTACTTGTGGTTTCAGTGAAAGCACCAGAGTCCTCCTTCACAATTCTCCCTCCGGCCCGAGCTGTAAAGGCCCATGAGCTTCTCACATGTCGGACGACCGACCCATCTGTGTAGATGACCGCGTCACCGTCTAGCGAATTCTCGAAAATCAACGCTTGTACTTCAGCCTCAACAGCAGCCGGATTTTCTTGTCTGCATTTTCTATCTAGTTGGATGCAAACTGAAAAGGATGTGCAGAAGTCTGTTGGCACTTGCACCCACTCCTCGCCAGGTTCTAAGTCCTCAAGTGAACACACCTGTTGAAGAATGTCTTCGGCTTGACCCATCCACGACCGTCCTCTTTTTAACCTGCTGCCCTTCACCTTCCTAATTTCACTATGCAGTGGATGCTTGTGTGTTTGCGTTAATTCTGAGGTAGGCGCGTGCCCTGCAAACTTGTATTCTCTCTTCAATGGTTGGAAAATCAAGAAGGTAGCGCATCGCCCTGCATGCTGTATCTCTTGTACATCCAAGAATAATGCGCATAGCTTCATTCTGTATCCTTTCCATCCTTTCTATCTGCTTATGGCTGAGAGTCAGGATTGCCATTGCATACTCCAAAACAGACATGACCAGCCCCTCGTACAGAAGACATAGATGGCGCTGCTCACAGTTTGCTGCCGCCATCACCCGCATCGCTGCCAAACCCCGCTTGGCCTTTGTTATCACCTGGTCTATGTGCACATTATAAGCAAGGCTTCGATCAAACCGTATCCCCAGGTAATTCATTGCCTGCGTTCTTTCCACCGTCTCTGAACACAGCATTACAGTTGGTGTTGGAGTGTTGACAATATGATTATTCAACGAGAACCAAGTCACTGTTGCCTTTGTTGGGTTGACCATTGCCCCAGCTTCATCACACCAAGTACTTATGCGATTGAGTTCGGTTTGTAGTTCCACAGCAACCTCCTCTCTATCCTTACCCTGACGATACACTAAAACATCATCGGCATATGACAATGTCCTGCCAGGTCCAGTGATCTGCTCACTGGTGATTCTCACTGTGTAGGCGTTGAACAGTACCGGAGATAATGGTGATCCCTGTGGTAGGCCAGGATGTATTGTTGTTGGTTCCGAAGTCCAACTGCCACATCTAAAAACTACTTTCCGTTGGAAGAGGGCTGCAGCGATCCAACTAAGGAGGAATGGACTTACGTTTAGTTCGAGAAGCTGAAACATTAAAAAATCCAGTGGTACTCTGTTGTATGCGTCCTCAAGATCAATCGCTGCAGCAACGGTTTCAGTGCCTGAGTGGAAACCTTCATAGACATCCTGGGCAAAGACTGCTGCATTGGTCCAGGTTTCTCTTTTTGGACGGTACCCACCCAGGGTGGGTGGGAAAACACCTTGCCTCTCTAGTTGGCTTGATATTTTCCTGGCAATTACCTTCTCCAGCAGCTTGCCTATTGTATTCTGCATGGTTATAATTCGATATCCCTGAATTTTTTTGTGGTCTTTGTCAGGCTTCGGCAAGGGAATCAGATAGCTGTGTAACCATTCCTCCTTGATGCTAGCACTCCCTATACTGTTGTTGTACATGTCTGCTAGTTTCTCTAGCTCATTGTCGGTACACCTATTTATGTCGTCGTATCTTATGCCATCAGGACCTGGAGCACTGTTTTTTGATCGTCGAAGCACAGCCTTGATTTCTTTCACTGTCACTGTGTCTTCATCCGAGGTGTTCTGGGCCTTGCATCTGTCTGAGGTGACCTCCTTGGCCAGATTTCGTCCTCCCATGTCTGTCTGGTTGCTCTGCTCAAGGTAGCGTTCAAAGAGGGCTTTGCCCTTGTCCTCGTCAGTCCTCTGCCAGATGAGGTCAGCACCTTGGAAGTCAGAAATGCTCTTATTCTTGACTACACCACTCATGCTTTTATGTAGTCGCCAGAACAATTTCAGTGACTTGTCTGTGCTTACTCTTTGACACACCTCTGCCCATTTTTCGCTTTTAACAACCTTGACCAGTTTTTTGAAGTAGCTTACTTTTGTGTGCATCTCTCTTTCTAAGTGCAAGCAGGGACTAGGATGACCAGCTCTGTTCTTCTTGGCATTTTGCCATCTCCTTACAGCACTACGCTTATCCACCCAAGTCTTCTCCACCTCGAAACTCCACCACGGTGGCTGCTCCCAGCTTTTTTTCCTGCCCTGAAACGTTCTGCGCTTGTCACGTCTTATTTTACTCACCACATCTTGCCCTGTACTGTCATACTGGAACGTCTTTACCTTTAGCTTGTGCTGCCTGGTTCTGCCTTTCTCCACCAGTATGCTGCAAGGGTGGTGGTCGCTGCCATGGTGTCCTAGGACACCCCATCTACACACTGTAGTGAGTGAAGGTGAAACTAGCGCCAGATCAATAGCACTGTCCTCATCGCCCGGACGGCTTGCTGTCCTGGTGACACAGCCACTGTTGATACAAACCAGGTCGATGGTTTCCAGTGCAGTCTCGAGCTCCTCCCCCTGTGTATTGGAGGAAGTGTTTCCCCATGATCTGCCTTTAGCGTTGAAGTCACCACAGAAAATAACATTTCTCTCGTGGCCTAATATGCCACTTAAGCACTGCCACTTCTGGGCGTCCACACTGGCATTGCGGGCATAAACATTAACCAACAAGAATGGTATACTGGAATGAACTTTCAACGCCTGTATTTGTATATCGTCACTGTCCCAACTGGACATGTCTAGCTCTGACACCACCTTGTTGTCGCGAACGAGAATCGCCATTCCCAGATGTCGTTTGTTGTAGAAACATTTGAAGCCGGCAATTTGGAGTAGCTGATCGCCCAGTCTCGTCTCCTGGAGTGCTACAATGTCGTTCCTGTAAACTAGGGTTTCTAAAATAGAGCCCCGTTGTTTTACACTGGCACAGTTCCAATATAGAATACGGATATTCCTGAGTCCTAGACGGTGACACTTGAGTCTAAAACGCCTCAAACCACCACGCTTACCTTGCTTCTTTATCCCTGCGCGGCTACCACGCCGCTTCGGTATGTTGACTGCTGACCGCACGAAAAACACACGTTGTTCCGCCATGTTGAAAAAACGTAACCACAGACTGAGAAAACCACACATGCTGCTGAAAATTCACTCAAGGATGGCTTCGCTCGATGCACGAACTCCGTAGTACCCGCGCAGATCTTGAGTAGAAACTCCTGGTTTTACATCCTGGCACACCAATTACACGCAAGAGATGAATAAATCCATCCCCTACGCGAAAAAGTTAACGAACACAAAACAACACGACCGTCCGTCGCCATCTTGAAACCGGAAGTCTTAGCCTTATTTCTGAACAGATGGTTTCACTACTTCCCGATAATGTGACTTTCATCGGTGGTATCAAATCGTCAACTGTCCTCTGTTTGGTTTTACTGCTTTTCTCCCTACTTCCGTCGTCAAATGTATTGTCATATCCTAGATCACTACACAATTTTCGTCTACATATATTTTGCATGTTCTAGTGCGCTTTGCATTCAGTTTACTCTTAACATGACCTATCTGAAACTAAATTTAATTTTTCATTTGTAATATTAAATGTCCGTCCGAGCTCTTCCAGGTCGTCCTATAGCAGTCACAGTTATATAATTTTCCTTTGACGAGCTGAAGAAGCAAGTTAAGCTACTTCTGACACCGACACCAACCTGCGGCAACAAAACACTACTGGATGACATGAAGGAAATCCAGCGCAGCATCCAGCAAGAGGTGGAACACATACCACAGATAAAGAAGGAGAACGAAGAAATTCTACAAGTCATCAATCAGAGAGAGAACTGTTGTTTGTCTATAAAGAATGATGATGACCATTCATTTCATCCAGTGGGGTTGAAAGTATGGAGCCGTGAGTTCTTGAAGTTGGATGATGAATGGCTTGCACGATGAACTTGATTAAAGTGAGGAAGAGTTGCACAATTCGTTGACCACACTCTCTTGCCTGAGTCCATCTAAATCCAGTGGCAAAACAAGTCAAGACGACTGGAGATGAATACAGGTGCAGTGGATGACCAGGGCGTTCTATTTGTCTTGCAATACTCATTGTGAAGAGAGAGAACTATTGAAAGCCGAAAGGAAGCTAGCCCAAAACTAGCCATGAACCAACAACCATGTCATCATTAGATAGACCTACCATCTACTTTAACCAACAACTATGTCATCATTAGATAGATCTATCATCTACTTTAACCAACAACTATGTCATCATTAGATAGATCTATTATCTACCTGAACCAATAAGTATATGTCATCATTAGAAAGATCTATCATCTACTTTAACCAACAACTATGTCATCATTAGATAGATCTATCATCTACCTGAACTAATAAATATATACCATCATTAGATAGATCTATAATCTACCTGAACCAACAACTATATGTCATCATTAGATAGATCTGTCATCTACTTTAACCAACAACTATGTCATCATTAGATAGATCTATCATCTACCTGAACCTATGACTACATGTCATCATTAGATAGATCTATCATCTACTTTAACCAACAACTATGTCATCATTAGATAGATCTATCATCCACATGAACCAATAACTATGTATCATCATTAGATAGATCTATCATCTACCTGAACCAACAACTATATGCCATTAGATAGATCTATCATTCACATGAACCAATAGCTATATGACATCATTAGATAGATCTATCATCCACATGAACCAATAACTATGTATCATCATCAAATAGATCTATCATCTTCTTTAACCAACAACTATATGTTACCATTAGATATAATCTTCTTCTTATAGTCCATGCCATATGCTGTTGGTGATCACGTCTGTCCACAGCCTTCTGTCTCGTCTTACCACCAATCATTTCTAATACTCATGTTCCTCCAAGCCATGATGTCAAACTGTCCAGCCTCTTCTCTCTTAGTCTCTCCCCCCCCCCCTGCCTTATCTTCCCTACTTCCACCTTTTCCCATCACATGACATACCCAAAGAATGAGGATTATTTTCTTCTGACACAAGTAACCAGTTCACTTGGTGAATTAAATTCTTTCAAGATACCTTCAATGATTTTCTACCCACCCAGGATGTTCTCATCATTCTTCTGTAAACTGTCATTTACTGCAAATATAATACCTTGCGGAGTATGGCAGGGGGGTCTTGAGCCTGGGGAATTAAGGCCACCTGGCTAGTGCAGTCGCCGCAAATTGTACAGGTTAAGAGTTTTCTTTTTGCCCCCGACAGAAAAAAATTCCGCGTCTTACTGGAGATTCGAACCTGGGTCTCCTGAAGGAGACCTCTGCGTTCTAGCCACTCAGCCAGCCGCTCCTCATCATTCTTCTATAAAACTTCTCTAATACATACATATATATACATTTTGCCAATAATGAAACAGTGTAAGCATACAGTTCTTATTCATTTATCATCTGTAAAAACTGAGATGTATACATTGTCATGAACTCACAATGAGTTGAGCTGAGTTGAGTTGAGTTGAGTTGAGACAAGAACTGACATCACAGCACTTGGGACATTCCCCAAATGTGCTCCATCCTTATGTTCAACAGCCAGCAAAGAGTCCCAATACTAATGGTACTAGTTAAAAAGTTAGTTACATATCCTTTACAGGATTTTGCAGTCAACATCAACATATTTTGCTGTTGTGATCTCTTGGTAAGTTTACATTCAGTAGTTTGACATTGCTTTCTGAACGACTGGCACCCATACCATTTCATAAAAAAGCAACACAATTTGTCTGCTGTGAAATCGCATGCAGCTGTGTTTCGAACGCGGGTATGCAGGGCCACGAACTGCATCCATAACCCCTTAGAAACGGATAGGCAATGGTATTAGTAGCAGTCTGATTATGTGTCTGCCTGGTCTTTCCTCTGGGTTTTGAGAGCCACCCACATCCTCTAGTCACTCCCTGTAGTACCATTCTCTTGATGATCTATCTGTTCTTCCGCACTAAACACGCGATTCCAAAGGACTCCGATCCCATCTGCCTTATCATTCACCAATACTCCATCAGGTGGTACAGACCCAGCCAATCTGTCCGTCTGCTCATTTCCCACCACACCAGCACATCCAGGGGAATACACCCAACAGATGCTCCCTGTGTTCTATTGTTGCCTATCTTCATGTTTACCATCAAACTTTATAAGTCCATTACAAGCATGACATTCATGTGCTGTTCATCCTCCAGTCAGCAGAACACTGCTGTGACTGCCTCTCCACTTGCGTACTTCCATGTACAATTTCTACAAGCACATGTCACATTAATGACCTTAGCTGTCTTGTTTGACAATTTCTACAAGCACTCATCACATTAATGTGATCATAGCTGTGTTATTTGACAATTTATACCAGCACTCGTCACATTAATGTGATCATAGCTGTGTTATTTGACAATTTATACCAGCACTCGTCACATTAATGTGATCATAGCTGTGTTATTTGACAATTTATACAAGCACTCGTCACATTAATTAGCTTAGCTGTGTTGTTTGACAATTTCTACAAGCACACACTCAGTTAATGAGATCTTAGCTGTGTAGTTAATCGATCTGCCTCTGTGTTAAAGCTTGCAACAAAAGCTGGATCAAGTACTTGAAGTTTCAGTAAAAAAGAATTACGTTCTGAGTCTGTCCACTGAGAAAACCACTCGGTAAATAACTTTATCTGGCACTGAAATATGCTTGGGGGCTTGTCCGTGACTCCCATTGACTTCATAGAATCGAATAAGGTGTCCACATTGTTTGGAACCAATCTGAAAAACATTACATGAAATATATAAAACGCGAAACAAATAAAACATCTCACTTCTAACTGGACAAAAATATAAAGGAAAAACATGAAATACATAACATGTCTAGATTCCACCAGGAAAATATAAAGGAAGTATAACAGAGTAGCAGGGGGACCAAGGGTAGCCGTGTCGTATAGAAGATACAATTCCCAACGTCAACTTCTGATTAAAATGACGGGAAGCAAACTCCGCAGCAATATAAGTTATGTTGTTTATTGTTGTTCCATACCAAAAGGGCAGTGGTATACAAAAGACAGTGAATCTGTTATAGATTCTTGAAATTTATCAAACATGGTTAAAAATATAAATTATACAAGACAGTAAAGTACCTCTATACCCCAGGGTAGTAGAAAAAACACTACACAAGACAGTAAAGTGCCACTATCCCAGGGTAGAAGAGAAAACACTATACAAAACAGTAAAGCACCACTATCCCTGGGTAGAAGAGAAAACACTATTCAAGACAGTAAAGTACCACTATCCCTGGGTAGAAGAGAAAACACTACACAAGATAGTAAAGTACCTCTATATCCCTGGGTAGAAGAGAACACACTATACAAAACAGTAAAGTACCACTATCCCTGGGTACAAGAGAAAACACTATACAAGACAGTAAAGTACCACTATCCCTGGGTAGAAGAGAAAACACTATACAAAACAGTAAAGTACCTCTATACCAGGGTAGAAGAGAAAACACTATACAGGACAGTAAAGTACCTCTATCCCTGGGTAGAAGAGAAAACACTATACAAAACAGTAAAGTACCTCTATCCCTGGGTAGAAGAGAAAACACTATACAAAACAGTAAAGT
The DNA here is from genome assembly GCA_014155875.1 of Cepaea nemoralis. Classification (NCBI taxonomy): domain Eukaryota; kingdom Metazoa; phylum Mollusca; class Gastropoda; order Stylommatophora; family Helicidae; genus Cepaea; species Cepaea nemoralis. The sequence goes on from JACEFZ010027459.1 coordinate 347,449, forward strand.
ACCTCTATCCCTGGGTAGAAGAGAAAACACTATACAAAACAGTAAAGTACCTCTATATCCCTGGGTAGAAGAGAAAACACTATACAAAACAGTAAAGTACCTCTATATCCCCGGGTAGAAGAGAAAACACTATACAAAACAATAAAGTACCTCTATATCCCTGGGTAGAAGAGAAAACACTATCCATCCATCCATCATGTGCCATGCCGGTAAGCGTGGGCGGTCATGTTCTGCCATCTCACTCGATCAACAGAGTCGTGGATCAGTTCCGTGTTTCTGTCTCGACCATGCCACAAGGCCAAGCCATCCAGATACTTGTTTCTAGGTCTTCCCCTTGGTCTGTTCCCCTCGATCTTACCAGTTGTCACCAAGTTCTCCAAATCATTTCTTCTCATAACATGCCCAAAAAATTGTGACTGTCTACGTCTAATGTCTCTGATCAGTTTACGATCTTCATTTATTTCTTGAAGGACTTGTTCATTGGTCTTTCTGGCTGTCCATGGTATTCTTTGCATTTTCCTCAGAAACCACATTTCTACAGCCCTCAGATGTTTTTCAGCCTGGCTGCTCATTGTCCAAGCTTCACATCCATATAAAAGTACAGGTTCTATGTAGCATCTCAACACTCTTTTTCTCGTTTCAATTGACATCTTTTTATTGGTCGATATGTTTTTCATCTTGATAAAGGCTACTTTTGCCATGGCGATTCTTGTTCTAATCTCTTCAAGGCATCTCCCATCAGATGTTATTACTGTTCCGAGATAATTGTACCTATTCACTTGTTGAAGAATATTCCCATTTACTTGTATATTACACTGTGGTATTTCGTTCTTCCTAGTGACGACCATAATCTGTGTCTTTTTACAATTTAATTCTAACCCTTGTTGTTCACTGTGTGTAACAACCGCATCTACTAAATTTTGCAGGTCCTGTTCATTGTCTGCAATCAAGACTGTATCATCTGCATATCTAATGTTATTGATGCATCGTCCCCCAATGTTGATTCCTTCCATATTTTCAATATTTCTGAAAATATTTTCACTGTACAGGGAAAACAGATCTGGAGACATTACACATCCCTGTCTCACACCTCTCTTAATAGGCTGATATTGGCTTACTTCATTATCAACTCTTATGGCAGCTTGTTGTTTCCAATATATGTTTTTTACAAGTCTAAGGTCTTTCCCATCAATTTGTAGATCTTCAAGCATCCTTATCATGTTGACATGTCTCACTTTATCAAAAGCCTTTGTGTAGTCAATAAAGCAAAGGTGTAGATCTTTGTTTACTTCTATAGAACGTTCGATTACGGTTCTCAGTATATACACAGCATTTACTGTACCCTTGCCTACTACAAACCCACATTGTTCTTCTCCTATTTCAGGTTGTATTTTCCTCCTAACTCTTTGCATGATAATTCTTAGCAAAATCTTCGTGATGTGACTCATTATACTAATTGTTCGATGTTGATCACATTCCAAGGCTCCTGATTTCTTTGGGATTGCAATAAATACAGAATTACATAACTCATGAGGTACATTTCCAGTATCATATATTGTATTAAGCAGACTGTTAACTTTATCTATTCCATATTCTTCTAAAGCATTAATCATTTCTGTTGTGACGCTGTCTGGACCGGGGGTTTTGCCAGATTTCATATGATTAAGAGCATTCTGAACCTCAATCTATACACTATACAAAACAGTAAAGTACCTCTATATCCCTGGGTAGAAGAGAAAACACTATACAAAACAGTAAAGTACCTCTATATCCCTGGGTAGAAGAGAAAACACTATACAAAACAGTAAAGTACCTCTATATCCCCGGGTAGAAGAGAAAACACTATACAAAACAATAAAGTACCTCTATACCCCCGGGTATAAGAGAAAACACTATACAAAACAGTAAAGTACCTCTATATCCCCGGGTAGAAGAGAAAACACTATACAAAACAATAAAGTACCTCTATACCCCAGGGTACATGAGGACACAATAAACAAATCTGTAGATATCTGTACCTGTTCAGCCATGCAAGAAAGGAAGAGTTCAAAAAGGCAAAAAATGCACTTACTTATCAAGCAGGTCCTTCTGGAAATCCTGCTTCTGTAAAGCACTCCACCCAGAGAACCAATGAGTGACACACTGCATCTCTCGCTCCACACTGCTCAACGACATTGTGCTGGAGTGTGAGAGAACATGTCTGGTCAAGAGAGTATCCAAAAATGGAACATATAACAACGTCACAGACAAGTCATTCCTCCAATCCGTGAGCTTTTTCCGAGAATTATAATATATAAATAATTGTATATAAATGTTGTTTAAACCAGGTAACTGACTGCTCCAAACTCTGCAGGAGTATACAGTACCTGAAACAGAAATCAACAGACAGAGAAAGCACCAAATACTCCAGGACTACATAGCCCCAGACAAAGAAATTATCAGAGATAGGAAACTGTAAATACTGCAGGAGTATGTAGCTCCTGAAACATACGTAGACACAGGAAGCAACAAGCAGCGCGAATTCACAAGCACAACCAGAACAAATGAACCCACTTAATGATACTAAATGTAACAAATGAACCCACTTAATGATACTAAATGTAACAAATGAACCCCCTTAATGACACCAAATATAACAAATGAACACACTTAATGACACCATATATAACAAATGAACCTATTTAATTATACCAAATATAACAAATGAACCCACTTAATAACACCAAATATAACAAATGAACCTACTTAATGACGCCAAATATAACAAATGAAGATGTTGAGCCAAGGCAGCTTCATGAAATTTAGTTAACTGCAAACGGCGAACGAGAAGTAGAAGTTAACTTCAAACAAAACAAATGCTACTACTGCCCAATTTACAAAACTACACACGCTCTCACACACACTCTCCCACACACACTCTGGAGTCACCTGGTCACATGACTGTCCCTACTGGGCAAGGTTGTTCCTGTGGAGCAACCAATCATGCCATTTATCTGAAACTGTGTCAGCTGTCAAATAATAATGTACTAGTGATGTACAAAGTTGGTTTCCCCTTGACTTCTGTTGCTTTCTCTACTGTTTAATTTGCAGGACTTTTTCAACAGAGATGAGCTCAGCAAGGGGAGATGTTGTGTAGCCTCTTACCTACTGATGGTCCTGTCATAGAGTTTGGTGGTACTTTACAGGATTAACATCCCCCACCAATTAACTCACACACTCTCAGTGACCACCACTGTGCTGGCCCAAAGCCTCTAATCTGATATGCACAGAAATGATGATACTGATTCTATGATGATACGGATGATACTGATTCTACAATGATACAGATTCTATCATTATACAGATGATACTGATTCTTTGATGATACCGATGATACTGATTCTATGGTGATACAGATACTGTCTACTAATGATACAGATCATACTGATTCTACATTGATACCAATGATACTGATTCTGCGATGATACAGAGTCTATGATTATACAAATGATACTGATTCTTCGATGATACTGATGATACTGATTCTATAGTGATACAGATACTGTCTACTAATGATACAGATCATACTGATTCTACATTGATACCAGTGATACTGATTCTGTGATGATACTGATTCTGCGATGATACTGATTCTGCGATGATACAGATTCTATGATTATACAAATGATATTGATTCTTCGATGATACCCAGGATACTGATTCTGCAATGATACTGATTCTACAAAGATAGATTCTATGATTACACAAATGATACTGATTCTACAATGATACTGATTCTATGGTGGTACAGAAACTGATTCTATGATGATTTTGATTATACTGATTCTATGGTGATACAGATGATACTGATTGTACGGTGATAAAGATTATACTGATTCTACAGTGATACAGAAACTGATTTTACGATGATACGGATTCTACGATGATACAGATTCTACAATTATACAGATGATACTGATTCTATGATGATACTAATTCTGTTATGACACAGATACTTATCTATAGCAACCGTAGTCTGTTATAGTGAGATAGTTTATCATCACGTGCCATGTTCACAGGCATGGACGGTCATGGTTCGCCATCTCATTCGATCACCAGTCTCAGATAGGTCTGTGTTCTTGTCTCAATTATGCCATGTACCCAGCCATCCAGGCATTTCTCTCTCCATTCTCCCCTTGCTCTTTTTCCATCAATCTTGCCTGTTGTCACCAAGTTCCCATGTGTAGTTCTTCTCATAACATGTCCAGAAAATATTGACTGTCTAAACCTAATTTCCTAATTCAGTTTACAATTTTCATGTTTATTGTGGGATTTGCTCAATCGTTTTTCTGTCTACCCATGGTACTCTATGCTTTTTCCTTAGAAACGAATATTTTTACTGTCTTTAGAGGTTCCTCAGAGTGTCTGCCAATTGTCCATGTTTGATTTGTATATAGCAGTATAGGTTCTATAAAGCACTTCAATACTCTTTTTTTTAACTTTTGTCAAAAATTATCCTGGTCAGTATGTTTTCCATCTTGCAAAAAGCTACCTTTGCCAGTTATTCTTGCTCTTAATCTGTACCAAGGCATCTTCTATCAGATGTTATAACTTATATCAGATGCTACTGATGATAGATGTCCCGTTAATTCACCGGAGGATGTCTCTACCAAGACTTCCATCAGATATTATAATTTATATCAGATACTACTGATGATAGATGTCCCGTTAATTCACCGGAGGATGTCTCTACCAAGACTTCCATCAGATATTATAATTTATATCAGATGCTACTGATGATAGATGTCCCGTTAATTCACCGGAGGATGTCTCTACCAAGACTTCCATCAGATATTATAATTTATATCAGATGCACTGATGATAGATGTCCCGTTAATTCACCGGAGGATGTCTCTACCAAGACTTCCATCAGATATTATAATTTATATCAGATGCTACTGATGATAGATGTCCTGTTAATTCACCGGAGGATGTCTCTCCCAGACTTCCATCAGATATTATAATTATATCAGATGCTACTGATGATAGATGTCCCGTTAATTCACCGGAGGATGTCTCTACCAAGACTTCCATCAGATATTATAATTTATATCAGATGCTACTGATGATAGATGTCCTGTTAATTCACCGGAGGATGTCTCTACCAAGACTTCCATCAGATATTATAATTTATATCAGATGCTACTGATGATAGATGTCCCGTTAATTCACCAGAGGATGTCTCTACCAAGACATCTTCCATCAGATGTTATAACCTATATCAGATACTACTGATGAAAGATGCTCCGTTAATTCACCAGAGAATGTCTCTACCAAGATATCTTCCATCAGATGTTATAACTTAGATGCTACTGATGATAGATGTCCAGTTAATTCACTGGAGGATGTCCCACATGCAGGTCTGGTATACAAACATAGTTTGTTAATTTCTCCAAAAAGTACCTTTCACCTGAAACACTCGTGAGTTCTAAATTAACAAATTCTATGCCAAAGAAAAAGTAAGTTTGTGCCAAACAAAACCAAAAATGGATGGCAGAAAATGGGACTGGAGATGAGGCAGTTATGAATTAATGGTTGTTAATATGATAGCAGACATGTAGTATAACGCAATGACAATAATTAGCAGCCATTTTTCATTGCTAATTAGGTCGCAACGCATCATATCTAAAATTAGATGACATGAGCAGTTAGGGTTTGCTACCCCGATTACAATGATGTATGATTGCTAAGATGTTCGTTCAAATACAAACAAGTTATAGTAGTAAGAAGTCAAATTGTGATCATTCCAGTTCTGACTTTGACTGGGACACTAAGCAAACCTGCTGAGGAGCAGGTTCCTGAGTATTTTCTTTGTTCAATATCATCATTATCTCATCATCTCATCAGGTTCCTCTTGTACCTTGCGGTTTCGATGTGAAGCATAAACAGCAGGAGAGTGCCCATGTACAGCTTCATATATGTCGTTTAGTATTGGTGCCATTTGTCCAGTGAGTTTGGTTTGCCTTATTGCATCTATTCCTCGATCTCATCTACTGATTGCATTTTGATTATATTATACTTCCTAGGTACTTGAACTCTTTACTTGATTCAGGGGATGTTCGTTTAGGTGACTGTTGTTTTTTCTTCTTTAGTTATAGTCATTATCTCTGTTTTCTTTGTGCTAATTTTCATGTTATGTTCCGTACACATTTCGTTTAGACTATTCATGTGGTCTTGTAATTTTGCTTCTGATTTTGCTGTCTTGTCCCGTTGGAGTTGGTACTAATTGAGATCTGTGTTACGTCATTTTTGTGCTATTGATACATGTTTGTCGTTTAGTATTGGTGCCATTTGTCCAGTGAGTTGGTTAGCCTTATTGCATCTATTCTCGATCTCATCTACTGATTTGCCATTTGATTATATTATACTTCCTAGGTACTTGAAACTCTTTACTTGATTCAGGGGATGTTCGTTTAGGTGAACTGTTGTTTTTTCTTCTTTAGTTATAGTCATTATCTCTGTTTTACTTGTGCTAATTTTCATGTTATGTTCCGTACACATTTCGTTTAGACTATTCATGTGTTCTTGTAATTTTGCTTCTGATTTTGCTATTAGTGCTTGGTCGTCCGCAAACAGAGTTCTCTATTAGTGTCAATTGCAGATTGTTCTTCTTCTGTGTTCTCGTCATGAGGTGTTCTTGCAGTCTCTGTTTGGCTGGTTTCTTTACATATGTTGTCTATATGCGTTGTGAACAAGAGAGGGGACAGGGCACAACCTTGTTGTACTCCGGATCTTATGGTAAAATTATAGTAAAGGGTTGAGAGTGTACTTCTTAGTTTTTCTATGAGCAATAAGGTCTCATAAGTAAATATATAATTTCAAAAACAAGATCAAAATATACAATTTATTGCCTGGCATATATTATATTAATATAATTAGGTATGCTAGTCATGCCGCGACCCGAACTAAAACCAGAAATGACATATTGCGCCACCCCGGAATGATCGATTGTGTCTGCAAAAATGGCTATGTAAAGAACATTCATGCTTCCAACATCATTAATTCATTCAAATATCATGTGACAATAACAAATGCCATCTTAGGTTCTGAAGAAAAGGTCAGTCTAACATTCTATGCATAGCGATTGGTTGAAATTATCTTGACTTTTAAATAAATTTAATTATTTGGCAAAACGATAAGTAATTTTATTTTCTAGAGCTTGTTTATTTAATTTTAAGATATTTTTAGATGGATATTCAAATTCTGGACCCATTTTTACAAATATATGACCTATTTGAGACAATCTTGCACGGACTGGCAGCGGAGATACTGAGACACTGGCACTCAAATGTGAATATCTCCGCTTAGAATTGACATACAGGCATCATTGAGGTACCATTAGATTTGGTTATTCAAAGTCTAACTATATCTGGTGGTCTCATTGGTAAATACTCAATTTAAAAATCATGGTCGAACCTGCTAATATTTTTTGAATGATTTGAATTAAATTTCGCTGCATCTCGTTAAGTGCCGGACAATAAGTCAAAGCAAAACATTTAAACTGATAAAAATAAGGCAAAAGTTAGATAACGTTAGTTACCAACCGTTAATTACTAACCGTTAATTACAGTGATAGCTAACAGTTAATATATAACAGTAATACTAATAACTAATAGTAATAGCATTCCACACAACAGGTCTCAGGTTTCGATGAAGAGACAATTTCTGTCGGTTGGCTTGTGCTATAAGAGTTACCTGCCCTCTACCGGTGCAGACACACTATGTTATCCATCATCATCATCCTGAAGCAGGTTATTTGCAGGAAAAAAAAAATTTTTTGTTGCGTATCCCTTACGGGACGTTGAAGTCAACACCAGCATTTTCAGCTGCTGTTGATGTACTAGGCTAAGAGTTACGTTCAGTAGTTTGCCATTGCTTTCTGAACGACCGGTCTCTATACCTTTTTCGAAAAAACCAGCACCGCCGTGTTTCGAACCCGGGTTTACGGGCTCACAAACCGCGTTCGCAAGCCCTTCAGCCACAGAGACCGGTTTTTTGCAGAACATCGCTCTAAATCTGCAGAACATAAGCCTCTAATATCACGGCCCGCTGAAAAGCCTCTCTATCTCTGGCCATTTCTCCCTCCTCATGCCAAAGGTGTCTGCAATGTCCTGTTTCCATCTCCATGCTGCTGATCCCAGGTTCTTCCAGGGGCAACTCCTTTCACCACTGTTCTAGTTTAGTTTAGTCGACGGATCAACATCACGGCACACGGGTAATCTAGTTGTATGGCCAAACCATTTAACCTACTGTTTTCTCCGTTCTACTCCTAACTCAAGCCTGAGTCCGGGGAGTCTGCAGCTCAGTGCACGAACTCCGTAGCATCGGCGAGAATCCTGACATACTTTGGGTAGTTTTTTAACTCGAAATTTTGCCCGAGCAGCACCTTTAGGCTACTCTTTTTCGATTTCCAACTGCCAAGAGATTTTTTTTACGTGCGCAGCAAACACACGGGCGTCCGATCTCACTACCCAGAGACCAGGAGAAATTTTCTTACTAGAATTCCACGTAAAATAATCCCCGTCCCTAACCGGGGCTTGAACCCGGGAACTCCAGCACTCGAGGCAGACAACATACCTCGAGACCACTCAGCCGCCCCCCCCCCCCCTCTTCATCACTGTTCTTTTCAAGCCAAGTGTAATGTTTAAAGTGAATCATTTCAGTCAGTCTCATGCGAAAAAAATCGGCAGCTATCTTGCCTAATAAACAACCAGTCCCAGCCTCATTTACTTTAAAAATATGTATATATACTCTATATTTCAGCACTTTTTTGCACTATTAGTGGAAACTATCAATCATTTCAACTTGTTTGTGGAAGTTTGTAATAATGTATTCACAGAGCTGTATTTAATGCTATCTTACAATAAGTCCTTAAGCGGTACTAAAATTAGTAGAAAATTAACACGTTTGTTGTTGATTATGTGGTTGTTTCGGGATTTGAAATTTAAATATTGAGCACAACCCACTACTGGCAACAGCGATCGCATTCTGATATGAACCTAAGGCCTATCCACGTCAATATGGAAGCACTATACTCGAGTTTCGCCCTCATTTGAGCTCGTCAGTAGTGCATATCCCTGACCGGATCCGGAAACAGTCCCGGATCACGCGTGTGAAGCGGGTGTGTAACCACGCGGCACACACTGGACACACCAAATTATCACAACAGAATATCACAACGCTACCCATCGTAGGCTATGCTCAAGATTGCCCAATCGCCGCGACCGACGTCCGTCAATCGATGGGACCCGAACGATCAGGACTTCTCACCGGCAAGGAACACCAGGCCTCCTAAATCCAGTGAGCAATAATCAATTGATTATGTGGTTGTTTCGGGATTTGAAATTTAAATATTGAGCACAACCCACTACTGGCAACGCCGATCGCATTCTGGTATGAACCTAAGGCCTATCCACGTCAATATGGAAGCACTATACTCGAGTTTCGCCCTCATTTGAGCTCGTCAGTAGTGCATATACCTGACCGGATCCGGAAACAGTCCCGGATCACGCGTGTGAAGCGGGTGTGTAACCACGCGGCACACACTGGACACACCAAATTATCACAACAGAATATCACAACGCTACCCATCGTAGGCTATGCTCAAGATTGCCCAATCGCCGCGACCGACGTCCGTCAATCGATGGGACCCGAACGATCAGGACTTCTCACTGGCAAGGAACACCAGGCCTCCTAAATCCAGTGAGCAATAATCAATTGATTATGTGGTTGTTTCGGGATTTGAAATTTAAATATTGAGCACAACCCACTACTGGCAACGCCGATCGCATTCTGGTATGAACCTAAGGCCTATCCACGTCAATATGGAAGCACTATACTCGAGTTTCGCCCTCATTTGAGCTCGTCAGTAGTGCATATCCCTGACCGGATCCGGAAACAGTCCCGGATCACGCGTGTGAAGCGGGTGTGTAACCACGCGGCACACACTGGGCACACCAAATTATCACAACAGAATATCACAACGCTACCCATCGTAGGCTATGCTCAAGATTGCCCAATCGCCGCGACCGACGTCCGTCAATCGATGGGACCCGAACGATCAGGACTTCTCACTGGCAAGGAACACCAGGCCTCCTAAATCCAGTGAGCAATAATAAATTGATTATGTGGTTGTTTCGGGATTTGAAATTTATATATTGAGCACAACCCACTACTGGCAACGGCGATCGCATTCTGATATGAACCTAAGGCCTATCCACGTCAACATGGAAGCACTATACTCGAGTTTCGCCCTCATTTGAGCTCGTCAGTAGTGCATATCCCTGACCGGATCCGGAAACAGTCCCGGATCACGCGTGTGAAGCGGGTGTGTAACCACGCGGCACACACTGGGCACACCAAATTATCACAACAGAATATCAGCGAGCATAGCCTACGATGTGTAGCGTTGTGATATTCTGTTGTGATCCGGGACTGTTTCCGGATCCGGTCAGGGATATGCAGTACTGACGAGCTCAAATGAGGGCGAAACTCGAGTATAGTGCTTCCATATTGACGTTTGTTGTTGTTGTTTTTTTAAATTATTATTATTATTAAATAGTTCGTTTTTTTTTTTTTTTTTTTTTTTTGGGGGGGGGGGGGTATATTTAAGTATTAGCAAGAAGCTAATATTACATACACCTACCTGCTTAGTCAAATTTGACTGTATGACAGTAGACGGTACTACCTGCTTTCTGTTACCGCTGAATGTTGGGTGGCGCTCACCAATCCAACACCCTATATTCGCTTCGGAGGTCACGGGTGACAAGCATCGCCTGGATCTTTTCTCCTGGGCATGCTGGTGGGCTGGGGAATGAACAGGCGGACAGATTGGCTGGCTCGGCAAAACATGGTGGAGTATTGATGCATGATAAGACAGACGTGGTTGCGGCCTTGTGGGAGCACGAGCACACCTCGGAGGAGCAAATGGATTACCATGGTCTGGCAAGAATGAGACAACGTGGAGTGACGAGGGGATCTGGCCGACGCTCAACGCTCAGATGAAAGGCGAGACGGACATATAATCAGATTGCTATTGGTACTATTGGTGTTGGAACTCTTCGCTGGCTGCTGAGGATGGGGACGGAGCGCTTATGGGAATGCCCCGAATGCTGTGATGTCGATTCCTCAATCAATCAATCAATCAATCCATCAACCAGCACTTGATCCTCTCAGTAATTGATTATGGACTAGGACTGCTCACTGTCTCAAAGTGTCAATTGGTAAAATTAGAGCGCATACAGAACGAAGCTATGCGGGTCATTCTGGGATGCACCAGAGACACTCCAGTCGTGTGTATGCGTTACATCCTTGGTCTGCCTACTGTTGCTGGTAGGTACAAGGTGGTGCAGGCGAAGGCATACCTCAGAGTTGTGTGTATGCGTTACATCCTTGGTCTGCCTACTGTTGCTGGTAGGTACAAGGTGGTGCAGGCGAAGGCATACCTCAGAGTTGTGTGTATGCGTTACATCCTTGGTCTGCCTACTGTTGCTGGTAGGTACAAGGTGGTGCAGGCGAAGGCATACCTCAGAGTTGTGTGTATGCGTTACATCCTTGGTCTGCCTACTGTTGCTGGTAGGTACAAGGTGGTGCAGGCGAAGGCATACCTCAGAGTTGTGTGTATGCGTTACATCCTTGGTCTGCCTACTGTTGCTGGTAGGTACAAGGTGATGCAGGCGAAGGCATCCCTCAGAGTTGTATGTATGCGTTACATCCTTGGTCTGCCGACTGTTGCTGGTAGGTACAAGGTGATGCAGGCGAAGGCATACCTCAGAGTTGTATGTATGCGTTACATCCTTGGTCTGCCGACTGTTGCTGGTAGGTACAAGGTGGTGCAGGCGAAGGCATACCTCAGAGTTGTGTGTATGCGTTACATCCTTGGTCTGCCTACTGTTGCTGGTAGGTACAAGGTGGTGCAGGCGAAGGCATACCTCAGAGTTGTGTGTATGCGTTACATCCTTGGTCTGCCTACTGTTGCTGGTAGGTACAAGGTGGTGCAGGCGAAGGCATACCTCAGAGTTGTGTGTATGCGTTACATCCTTGGTCTGCCTACTGTTGCTGGTAGGTACAAGGTGGTGCAGGCGAAGGCATACCTCAGAGTTGTGTGTATGCGTTACATCCTTGGTCTGCCGAATGTTGCTAGTAGGTTCAAGGTGATGCAGGCGAAGGCATACCTCAGAGTAGCTGCAGACACAGACCACCCGTTGCATGAGGCGCTGGACGTAGTTAAGGGTCAGCGACTGATAAGAGGGAAATCATGGATGGCTTAGGCGGAGGATACGATCAGACAGGTGTGCATCTTGGAGAACATTAGGCGAGGGGAGGAGTGGGTCTGAGTACCAGCGGAGCAGTTAGACTTGTGCAGAGTTATAATCACATTGAGCCGGGAGTGCAGGGAGTGGCCAGCAGGGGCCACGGAAGTGGAAATCCAGCAAATAATTCACGATAATGCTCGCCCGGGTGATGTGATTATATACACAGATGGATGGTTCGGTGTTGAGAGGTAGGAGAAGTGCCTGGGGGTTCTTAGCAAAAGCCATTGGTCGACGTTTGGTGCAGGAGAGCCTGGCATATGATACCCCGACATCTAGCTTTAAAAATGGTGGTGGGGGCGGTCAGAGCAGCTTTCCGCTGGATGGAGAATACAATACACACACACACACATCGTGATTGTTACTGACTCAGAAAGCATGCTGAGTAGGGTGAGGACAGGCAAGCTTCGTGCCGAGTGGCTTTCTTCGCTTCGGAAGTCACGGGTGACAAGCATCGTCTGGATCTTTTCTTCGGGGCATGCTGGTGTGCTGGGGAATGAACAGGCGGACAGATTGGCTGGCTCTGCAAAACTTGGTGGAGTATAGATGCATGATAAGGAAGATGTGGTTGCGGCCTTGTGGAAGCACGTGTACACCTCGGAGGAGCAAATGGATCACCATGGTCTGGCAAGAATGCGACAGCGAGGGGTGACGAGGAGATCTGGCCGACGATGGACGCTCAGAGGAAAGGCGCGACCGACATATAATCAGATTGCTACTGGTACTATTAGTGTTGGAACTCTTCGCTGGCTGCTGAGGATGGGGACGGAACGCTTATGGGAATGCCCCGAATGGTGTGATGTCGGTTTCTAAATCAATCAATCAGTCAATCTATAAGATAGGCTTCGATCAAATCGTATCCCCATGTCATTCATTGCCGGCGTTCTTTCCACCGTCTCTGAACCCAGATTTACAATTGGCGTTGCGTTGGGGTGTTGACAATATGATTATTCACAGAAAACCATGTCACTGTTGGGTTGACAATTGCCCGAGCTTCAACACACCAAGTACTTATGCGATTGAGTTCGGCTTGTAGTTCCACAGCAACCTGATCTCTATCCTTGCCCTGACGATACACTAAAATATCATATGTATACGACAATGTCCTCCCCGGCCCTATGATCTGCTCGCTGGTGATTCTCAGTGTAGGCGTTGAACAGTACCGGAGATAATGGTGATCCCTGTAATAGGCCAGGATATATTGTTGTTGGTTCCGAAGTCCAACTGCCACATCTAAAAACTACTTTCCGTTGGAAGAGGGCTGCAGCGATCTAACTAAGGAGGAAAGGATTTATCTTGAGTTCAAGAAGCTGAAGCATTAAAAAGTACAATGGTACTCTGTTATACGTGTCCTCAAGATCAATCGCTGCAGCAAATGTTTCAATGCCTGAGTGGAAACCTTCATTGACATCATGGGTAAAAACTGCTACCTTGGTCCTGGTTTCTCTTTTTGGAAGGTACCCTCCCAGGGTAGGTGGGAAAACACCTTGCTTCTATAGCTGGCTTGATATTTTTCTGGCAATTAACTTCTCCAGCAGCTTGCCTATTGTATTCTGCATGGTTATTACTCGATAATCCTGAATTTTTTGTGTGGTCTTTGCCAGGCTTCGGCAAAGGAATCAGATAGCTGTGTAACCACTCCTCCTTGATGCTAGCACTCCCTATACTGTTATTGTACATCTCTTAGTTTCTCTAGCTCGTTGTCGGTACACCTATATTGATGTCATATCTTATGCCATCTGGCCCTGGAGCGCCGTTTTTTGATCGCCGAAGCACAGCCTTGATTTCTTCCACTGTCACTGTCTTCATCCGAAGTGTTCTGGGCCTTGCACCTGTCTGTGGTAACCTCCTTGGCAAGATTTCGGCCTCTCATGTCTGTCTGGTTGCTCTGCTCTAGATAGCGTTCAGAGGGCTTTGCCCTTGTTCTCGTCAGTCCTCTGCCAGATGAGGTCAGCACCTTGGAAGTCAGGAATACTCTTAATAATACTTATTCTTGACTTCCCCACTCATACTGTTATGTAGTCGCCAGAACAATTTCAGTGACTTGTCTGTGCTTACTCTTTAACATAACGCTGCCCATTTTTCACTTTTAACCACCTTGGCCAGTTTTTTTAAACAGCTTACTTTTGTGTGCATCCCTTTTTCTAAGTGTATGCAGGAACTAGGATGGGCAGCTCTGTTCTTCTTGGCGTTTTACATTTCCTTACAGCCCTGCACTTATCAACCCAGGCCTTTTCCATCTCAAATTTCCACCAAGGTGGCTGCTCCCAGCTTTTTTTCCTGCCCTGAAGCTTTCTGTGCTTGTCAATAGATAACAAACTATCATGGTAATTCAGAAGTGTGAGGCAATGAGCGAACAGATCGCTTGGCTTTGAGAACACTAACCAAGAACAGGGTGGATAGTTTTAAGTATATGTGACTGCTTACTAAACAAGCTGAACAGCGCATAAATGCCTGTCAATATACATTTTATAGACGGGTTCTAAGAATATCTTGGATACAGAAAAGAACAAATGTATTCATACGACAAGAGCTAAATATTGAAGGTTACTACTGAAGATGAGAAAACAAAGAAACTGTACATATTTTGGTCACTTGAAATGTCATGAAAGCTTGGAGAGAACAATAATGGAGGGGTATATGCCCGGGAAGAAAGGAAGAGGAAAGCCAAAAGGAAGATGGGTGCAGGATGTGGTGGATATCTCCAGATAGGTTTATTGGATGCGGTACATCCTGCTTATGATCGAGAAGTTTTCCGGAAGGTTATGGGAGCGAGGTTCTGCAAAGGGCATGTTACTGGATGAATGAATGCATATGTGACTGACTGCTGCATGAAGACATAGTCACAGCTGAAATAATCTGTTTAGTGTGACTGACTGCTGCATGAAGACATGGTCACAGCTGAAATAATCTGTTTAGTGTGACTGAATGCTGCATGAAGACATGGTCACAGCTGAAATAATCTGTTTAGTGTGACTGAATGCTGCATGAAGACACGGTCACAGCTGAAATAATCTGTTTAGTGTGACTGACTGCTGCATGAAGACACGGTTACAGCTGAAATAATCTGTTTAGTGTGACTGAATGCTGCATGAAGACACGGTCACAGCTGAAATAATCTGTTTAGTGTGACTGACTGCTGCATGAAGACACGGTTACAGCTGAAATAATCTGTTTAGTGTGACTGAATGCTGCATGAAGACACGGTTACAGCTGAAATAATCTGTTTAGTGTGACTGACTGCTGCATGAAGACACGGTTGCAGCTGAAATAATCTGTTTAGTGTGACTGACTGCTGCATGAAGACACGGTTACAGCTGAAATAATCTGTTTAGTGTGACTGACTGCTGCATGAAGACACGGTTACAGCTGAAATAATCTGTTTAGTGTGACTGACTGCTGCATGAAGACACGGTTACAGCTGAAATAATCTGTTTAGTGTGACTGACTGCTGCATGAAGACACGGTCACAGCTGAAATAATCTGTTTAGTGTGACTGACTGCTGCATGAAGACACGGTTACAGCTGAAATAATCTGTTTAGTGTGACTGACTGCTGCATGAAGACACGGTTACAGCTGAAATAATCTGTTTAGTGTGACTGACTGCTGCATGAAGACACGGTCACAGCTGAAATAATCTGTTTAGTGTGACTGACTGCTGCATGAAGACACGGTTACAGCTGAAATAATCTGTTTAGTGTGACTGACTGCTGCATGAAGACACGGTTACAGCTGAAATAATCTGTTTAGTGTGACTGACTGCTGCATGAAGACACGGTCACAGCTGAAATAATCTGTTTAGTGTGACAGCGGAGTGACACAATCAGCCTATATCTACAATTCTGTTTCCTGCATGAACTACATTGTCTTCTGCATTTCTCGCAGGCTTCTGTAGAGTGTGACATCTGACGATTGCTTTATCTTGCCATAGAAAAGGCCTCTCTGGCATGTACTGTTGGCTGTAGTTTCTAGCATGATCTGCAACTTGAAGTGCTTGTCTGCATGTACACATTGCTGTAAAACTTGAGCTTTGTGTGCACATAATTATTGAGTTAGACTTGTAAAAAGACATGTATTGGAAACAAGCTACCACAAAGAATAATAATTAAGTAGGTCAATATAAGAATATTAAGAGAGGTGTGCGACAGGGATGTGTAATATCTCCAGATCTTTTTTCCCTATACAGTGAAAATATTAAGAGCAGTTTAGAAGATATGAGAGCAATCACCTTTAGGGGAGATAACATCAATAATATTATATATGCAGATGTTACAGTGTTGACTGCAGACAACGAACAGGATCTGCAACATTTAGTAGAAGCTGTTATTTTACACAGTGAATAACCAGGGTTAGAATTAAATTGTAACAAGACAGAGACTATGGTCATCTCTAAGAAGATAGAAATACCACAATGTAATAAACGGGTAAGCCTGGACATTGAACAAGCAACTAGAAAGTCGCATACGAATATGCCGTATTTCATGGAAACAAAAACAATCAAATGCAGAGGTCCTAGAAAAACTGGAAATGAAGAGAGAGAGAGAGAGAGAGAGAGAGAGTTGATGAAAGAAATAAAGAGGAGGCAAGTGAAATATTTTGGCCAGGTTAAAAAACATGATACTCTTATAAAAACTATTTTGGAAGGCAAGGTTGAGGGCAAGCGGGCAAGAGGTAGACAATGATACAAGTGGGAAGATAACATCAAGAGATGGACGAACATTAGTCTGACAGAATGTATAGTCATGGTGAGAGATAGACAGTGTTGGAGATCCATTGCAGCCAACCTTCACTGTGGAGACAGCACCTGATTGACTGATTGAATAAACGGGTAAATGAGAATATTCCTAAACAGGTGAATCGGTACAACTATCTCAGAACAGTCATAACATCTGATGGGAGATGCCTTGAGGAGATTAGAACAGACATAACATCTAATGGGAGATGCCTTAAAGAGATTAGAACAAGAATCGTTATAGCAAAGGTAGCCTTTGGCAAGATGGAAAACATATTGAACAATAGAAAGATATCAACTGCAATGCGAAAAAAAAGTGTAGAAATGCTACACAGAACATACTTGTGTATGGATGTGAAACATGGACAATGAATAGAAAAGCTGAAAAACATCTGATGGCAGTGGAAATGTGGTTTCCAAGGAAAATGTAATGAATACCATGGATAGATAGAAAAATCAATGAGTAAGTCCTACAAGAAACAAATGAAAACCGTAAACTGATTAGAGAAATTAGACATAGACAATCAAGATTTGTTGCACACGTTATGAGAAGAAATAACCAACAGAACTTGGCGACAACTGGTGAGATTAAGAGGATAAGAACAAGGGGAAGGCAGAAGTGTAAATATCTGGATGACTTGGCCTCATAGCATGGTCGAGACAATAACACAGAGCCTATCCATGACTCATGTTATCATGTGAGATGGCGAAACATGACCGCCCACGCTTATAGGCATGGAACATTATGATGAATTACTGAGTCTCTTTTGTTCTATTATGAGTCTAAACATAGTAACTTGTCAAGTACTACTTAGTTGATGGTAGTCAACGTGTGGTAGAATCAGTAACTTTCTGAATGATTGTATTATATTTTTCTGGTAATATGTACTGGAAAAGCTGATTCTTGTGTCTCAATGACTTAATTGGCCAGTTTGTCAGCCCTCTAATTTCCTGGCATACTACAATGGGATGGAATCCACTGCACTGACATATTTGGGAAAGTAGATCGAGAAGTTCTTAGTTGTTGTGGATTTGAATGGTTGAAGAGCAGACAATGCATTATTAAGCATAACTACTAGATGTGCACTGTCATTTGATTTTACTAATTCTATGCATTCTATAAAGTGCTATATAAAGCCTGTATGCATGTGAAACAAAAACAATAATCAAACAAGCTGAGAAACAAATGATGGCAGCAGAAATGTGGTTTTTCAGGAACATGCAAAGATTACCATGGATGGACAGAAAAACTAAAGACGCAGTCTTTCAAGAAACAGATGAAAACTGTAAAGTGAGTAGGCAGTGAAGATTGTTTCTGCATCTTATAAGGAGAAAAAAAATAGTTGCACATCCTTCACAGGACGTCACAGTCAACCCCAGCAGTTGTTGGTTGCCTGTGATTTCTTGACAAGTTTACGTTTAGTAGTTTGCCATTGCTTTCTGAACGACTGGCACACATATCATTGTATGAAAACCAACACAAGACCGTCTGTTGCCAAATCGCCTGCAGCTGTGTTTCGAACATGGTATGTGGGATTACAAATTGCGTCTGTAACCCATTCATCACAGAGCCGGTTATGAGGAGAAACAGACTATAAAACATTATGGCAACTGACAAACTTGAAGGGGAAAAGATCAGGAGGAAAGAGAAAGACACCCAGACTTGGCCAAGATGGCTCGGCCAAAATGCATTATAGGGATAAGAAGAGAGACTTGATTCAAGACTGGTGATCGGTGAATGATGGCAAGCCGTGATAGCCCATTGATATATCACGTGATGGCAATGACCAATACTAGTGTCTGCAGAGAGGGTTCAAGGCCGAGGCAAAAGGTAGCAATACTAGTGTCTGCAGTGAGGGTTCAAGGCCGAGGGAAAAGGGTAGCTTGATCAGACAGAGGATCACACCATGCACAGGCTGGGATTTATATTTCATGAACCAGAGAACACTAGACGCACATGAAACAATGAAACACTGCTAGCTTTCTGATTAAGGAATGTGGATTATAAAAGGAATTATGAACACAACCCCCATTAACAAACTGGAAAAGATCACAAGTCTACAGTCCATGCAATGATGTGTTTATTTTAACATCACACAAGATCAAGTCATTCATTCTTCCGCTCTTCTAGCTTCAAATAGATAGCATCATAATGTTCAATAAATATTCTTGATCCTCTCAAATCTGCCACATAAACTTGTGTCTTTATTGATCTTCAGCCACACAAGAACTAACATTAATATGTTAACGATCACATCAGTACAGATTCTATAGGATGTAATGTCAACAACCACTAGAGAACATAAACATGGCTAACTGTCTTTATCTAGGCAAACAATTGTGTACACTTATAAGTTGTCAGGACTCGCCAGGTGTCATGTTTGTGGCTCCAGCGTCTAAAGATTTATGTTGTTTATTTGAATTTCCCTCATCCTAAAGATAGAAAGAAAATATTTATCAATAAATCAATCTAGCAACTAATTTAACTTTGATCATTCTAGTGAAGTTATGGAGCCAAGGCTTATTTACATTAAAGATTTGTCAAACTATTTCATCTGCCATTATAATAGCATGTAATGATGCTTTTTGTAGTATTTTTGTGTCATAAAATGAGGGTGTCATCTTTCTGGTGGACTCACTATTCATTCTGTCTTCTGACTTGTTGAATAGAACAGTAAATATCTCTCATTTGTTTTTAAATTTCAGTTTAATGTTTGCCCTGGAGAAGAATGAATGCTGCGTCAGACGGGTGCAGAGCGTCATTTCCAGTCTCAACCAGGCTGGACAGAGAAGGCAAACAACAAAACTTGATGGATGTTCATCGAGACAAGACGACATTACTGTTGCTTATGTATTATTTGTTGTCCTGGTATTTAAGCCTTCCATAGGCATCTTCTGCCTGGCCCTGCCACTCTTGTCTAGTATTTCCCTATGTACAACAAATATCTCCGTGCAAACATGTTAAAATCCACATTAATCCTGTTAGAATACACATAACCGTGCAAACATGTTAGAATTCACATCACTGTGCAGACATGTTAAAATTCACAATAACCACAATAAAAAATATGTTAGAAACAAACTAAAATCAGGATAACATGGTAGAATTCACACAAACTACAATAAAAATATGTTATACTTTATGACAATCATCATATGTTTGAGTTCATGGCAACCATGTTAGAATTCATGCTGGTTCTGTCAACAAACACCAAGAAATAAGACATAATGGACACTTGTTTAAATATGTATTTGTTTATGGCAACTACCTTATTCGATTTAATTTCCAAAGGAATCGTGACTGGTCCATCATTCTGTATATGAACTTGCATATAGGCTCCAAATTCACCATCTGCAGTAGCAGTCAATGGAAAACATAATTACTGCTAAAACAAACATATATACTGCTAAAACAAACATATATACTGCTAAAACAAACATATATACTGCTAAAACAAACATATATACTGCTAAAACAAACATATATACTGCTAAAACAAACATATATACTGCTAAAACAAACATATATACTGCTAAAACAAACATATATACTGCTAAAACAAACATATATACTGCTAAAACAAACATATACATAGAAAGCACATATAGTGTTAACATAGACACAGATATAAATTATAACCTGTGTCTTGTTGCTGCTGTTGTTGTTGCTGTTGTTGTTGCTGCTGCTGTTGTTGTTGTTATTGTTTGAGAATCTTCTGAAGACTGAGTTTTAAGTCTTAAGTCTGATGCACTGGGCGACACAACCCTATAGAGACTGTTCTCTCAACCTGGACCACACAACCCTATAGAGGCTTTTCTCTCAATCTGGTACCAAAGTGTCATCCCAGTGAGGACTTTGCTGCAGAGCTCTCCTTCCCTTCTACAAGCTCAGAAATCAGCAGGCGTGCTTGTACCAGAACTTCACTTCTGCAAGCTCAGAAACCAGCAGGCGTGCTTGTACTAGAACTTCAATTATGTCCTATATATAGGAAGTAATCAGGTAACCCAACACCCCACATTGTGCCAATGGCTTTGCGGGGGAGCAAGAATGGAAGGGTACGAGCCATGCCCTAGTGTGAGGAAATGCAACCTAAAGGCTAAATGTCATGGCAGGACAGACCAGGCCCTAAGAATTGATTGGCAACTGGTCTAGGATGGAAGATCTGACAGGTGGAAAGTTAAAGAATTGCTTTGCTGATCTGGCAGCTTCTGCAGCTTGTCTTGTTCCAGACGTATTGGTGTTACCTTTCCTCTGGAGTAAGCTAGGCAGGCCGAGAGAGGGATCATGCTGCATGGGCAACACATGGTCTCTAAATTCAGCCCAGGCTTTGTATTATGGAGAGATAACCCCATATTACAAACTATCGTCTGTCAAGACGGCCAGGTGCCAGTCAGTCAGTAAATCAGGTCACACAAACCAGCTGGGATTAGGTCAAGGTTGGTCATGTTTCCCCCACAGGTTTGAGATATTTCTATATCAACACTCCAACCCTTTGCCCAAGATATGTGTGTATATCATCATCATGTGCCATGCCGACAAGCGTGTTTCACTATCTTGCATGATCACCAGAGTCATGGATCAGCTCTGTGTTCTTGTCTCAACCATACCATCTAGATATTTACTTCTCTGCCTTCCTTTTATTATTTTCCCTCAATCTTGCCAGTTGTCACCAAGTTCTCTAGTTTATTTCTTCTCATAACGTGTTCACCACAATTTGGATGTTTCAAGGGTTAATAAGGTATCACCAGCGCATTGTAGTAGAACAACCAGATCAATCGCACAGAGGAGGAGCATAAATCTGAGTAGCTGAAGATAGGGAAATGGCAACAACCTGGCTGGAGGTGCATAATTTCTCACAGGCATGCCTCCTCAGTGACTCAATGAGTTTTTGTTCTTTATTTTTTATGTTGCATATCCCTTACAGGACGTTGCAGTCAACACCAGCATTTTTCAGCTGCTGTTGGTGTACTAGGCAAGTTTTTACGTTCAGTAGTTTGCCATTGCTTTCTGAATGACCGGCTCACCTATACCCATAAGTTACCAGCGAGGCACAAACCACTGCCGATTCTCATAGCTTGTTTTGAGTACGCTCAGGATAATCAAGAGGGGGCAGGATTCAAAGACAGAGGGTGGAGTCTCTGAGCAGATCAAGGCTAAAAAACAAATCAGGTTCATTTGTCAGCTAATGATATGAACAAACTGACAGGAGCGCAGGCAGAAATAGTGTGGAATGCAGACAAGCAATGGACGAGGCTGATATACTGTATGCCCTCAGACAAGCAATGGACCAGGCTGATATACTGTATGCCCTCAGACAAGCAATGGACCAGGCTGATATACTGTATGCCCTCAGACAAGCAATGGACCAGGCTGATATACTGTATACCCTCAGACAAGCAATGGACTGGGCTGATATACTGTATGCCCTCAGACAAGCAATGGACCAGGCTGATATACTGTATACCCTCAGACAAGCAATGGACCAGGCTGATATACTGTATGCCCTCAGACAAGCAATGGACTGGGCTGATATACTGTATGCCCTCAGACAAGCAATGGACCAGGCTGATATACTGTATGCCCTCAGACAAGCAATGGACTGGCCTGATATACTGTATACCCTCAGACAAGCAATGGACCAGGCTGATATACTGTTTACCCTCAGACAAGCAATAGACCAGGCTGATATACTGTATACCCTCAGACAAGCAATGGACCAGGCTGATATACTGTATGCCCTCAGACAAGCAATGGGCCAGGCTGACATACTGTATGCCCTCAGACAAGCAATGGACCAGGCTGATATACTGTATGCCCTCAGACAAGCAATGGACCAGGCTGATATACTGTATGCCCTCAGACAAGCAATGGACCAGGCTGATATACTGTATGCCCTCAGACAAGCAATGGACCAGGCTGATATACTGTATGCCCTCAGAGAGGGAAAGCTATTAAATTAATCAAGTAATGACTGTGAAACTGCAACCACTACCAGACTGCAAGAACATGAAGTCACAAGTGGTGAAACCAGACATGGGGCAGCCAAAGAGGAATAGGGAACCAAGGAAGAACTGGTGTTGTCAGCCACTACAGGCTGAAGAAGATACTGAGGAGGGGATCCGAGCACTTATGGACTGAATGGTTCGATGTGCAATGAAGCTAATCTGTCAACCAACTAAGAACATGGTCAGGTAATGGCCTGGTCAGTTAATGGAGAACAGAGTACTGGTGTGAATCACCAGCACAGGCAGCTAGCTGCGTGGAGAAAACTGATCTTAAGGTGAGAAATGTAAAACCCATGATTAAACTCTCACCTGAAGGTGGGAAATGTAAAAACCATGATTAAACTCTCACCTGAAGGTGGGAAATGTAAAAACCATGATTAAACTCTCACCTGAAGGTGGGAAATGTAAAAACCATGATTAAACTCTCACCTGAAGGTGGGAAATGTAAAAACCATGATTAAACTCTCACCCGAAGGTGTGAAATGTAAAAACCATGATTAAAGTCTCACTTGAGGGTGAAAAATGTAAACACCATGATTAAACTCTTACCTGAAGGTGGGAAACATAAAAAATATGATTAAACTCTCACCTGAAGGTGAGAAATGTAAACACCATGATTAAATAACTGATTCCAGGGTTTCAGCAACATACCCATACCTGGTGTATTCACATATTCAAATGAGACAACATTATACAGTATTAGCTTTCTTAGTTATACAAAAAAGGGGTCAATTAATAATGCCAGTACGCTGAGAGATATGTTAACCAGTAAGATGTGTGGACTTCCATTATAATGTAACTTTACGTTGTTAGACTCATCAAATTCCAAGGGGATATTTTTAAATTTACAAAGAAGTGTGTGTGGCTGTGTTTATCTTTTCCTTCCTAGTTTGCATTCAGATCATCACAATAATGTCTACATCACAGCTTCAAGACAGGTTTACGGCTTTATTGATCACTTTCTACTCCCTAGTTCACTGGAGTATCCATGTTAATGTCTATACTACAGGTTTGAGACAAGGTTGTAGCTGTGTCGATAAGCTGTGTATATTCAGGAAATAGTATCTCGCTTACCTTGTATCTTATCAGGTTTGTACCGTGATCTCAGGGTATCCAAAAATGTGTTGTAGAATGGCCGTGCCAGCTCTGGACCCATAGCTTTACTGAAATCTGGCTTGTTTCCTTTCAGTGTTGCATCAAGGGTAAACTATAGGACACATCAATGTAACTCATTGAAGACTGTGATTAAAAATAAACAAGGCAAAGGGGGTCCCATAGCAGATATGGGAGCAGTAGCATCATAGTGGTCATGTGGTCGCTTATTGGCCAGGTGGACATGGATTACAACCCAAACTGAGACAGATTTGTGAAACTGACTGGGCTGCCATATTGACTCAGTCTAAGATGAGCAGAACGGAGCACTTATGAGTTACAGCCATGTGCCGTGATATTGATCCGTCAACTAAACTAAACTAAAAACTATTGACTCAGTCTAAGATGAGTACCAGAAACTTTCTTGGGAAGTAAAGGCAGTAGACAGGATACTGGCCACAGCACCCACCGAGTGCCAGTTCATCTGGTAAAATATAGGTCTGTCATTGTGTGCCCAACGTACCTTAAGACATATAAAAAAGTCCCTTACTGGGGTGTGAAGCGTTAGGCTTTCACATATTCAAGGTCATGACACATGGTATCAGGTAGCCAGTACCATTCCTCATGGTCATTCTATCTCAAACAATTTCTGCAATTATTTTTTTGGGGGCGCTTTCTCACTTTGAACTCTAGCGCAATCCATACACACCATTTCTAGTAGTGCAGGACTGAATTTTGTATGTGGATTAGCTTTCCCTATTAACAGTGTCCCTCGCCATCAGGGGAACCCACTCTGACTTCAGAGGTACTTTTAATTTACATCCCCAAGTTAAGTATGATAGATCAACATTTTAGTCAAGCTGTCCAGCGAAGGGGTTGAACCCCTTACCTCGGCATCAGCACACCGGCTGTTTAAGAACACGTGTTCTTATCCATTCAGCCATGCTGACCTACTTCTGGAAAATTATGAATGTCCCTACCCATTTTCTTGAGACTGGATCAACCCTAGTGCCATACTGGTCAGAAACAATAACCCACTGTGCTGGGGATTGATCCCAGACCACTGTCTTGGCGGTCCGGCCAGCACACTCACCACTATGCAACAGTGGCTAGTTAGTTAGTCAACAGATCATCCTCATTGCCCATCGAAACATTCAGTCCATAAGTGTTCGGATCCCCTCCTCAGTAAATCTCGCAGCGTGTAGCAGCTAACGACACCAGTTCTGCGTTGGTTTATTAATCTTCTTTGGCTTCCTGTGTAGTGTTCTTGTTTAGTCACCCCTCTTTTTACTTGCTGCTCTCGCAGCTTGACCATGGTTTCGCAGTCATCACTTGCTTCTCGCAGCGCATTCAGAATATCAGCCTGGTCCATGGTTCGACCGACTTCCACAGCAGCCTTACCTGCAAGCCTGTCAACCTGCTCATTTCCTTGAACACCCGCATGCCCTGGCATGAAAATGAAACTAATCTTTGCCAGCCGAGACCACTCCAGAGACAGCAACCAATCTCTCCGGACCCACCCCATTTCTATAAACTGTGGCTATAAAACCTAGTCTTATGCAGGACTGTCTCAGTGACTCCATGAAAATGCTTGGGGAAAATGTGATCTAGAGGTCCAGACTGACTAACATCTGTGCCAAAGAAGACCAGTTAACCACCACAGAACTGGCATCATCAGTCACTAAACGCTGAAGCCAGGATTTTTTCTCAAGGACTTCTAGTAAAAAAATTTCCCCTGGTCTGGGTAGTGAGATCGGAAGCCCGTGTGTATTGTTGCACATGTAAAAAATCCCTTAGCAGTTGGAAATCGATAAAGAGTAGCCTAACGGCGCTGCCCAGGCAAAATTTTGAGTTAAAAATCTACCCAAAGTATTTCAGGATCCTTGCCCGTGTTACAGAGTTCGTGCACTGAGCTGAGATTCTCCGGACTTAGGCTTGAGTTAGGAGTAGAACGGAGCATTTATGCGTTACACCCATGTGCCGTGATGTTGATCTGTCGACTAAACTAAACTAAACTAAAGATGCTGAAGAAAATACTGAGGAGCGGATCTGAGGACTTCTGGACTGATAGTTTGATGTGCAATGAGGATGATCTGTCGACTAACAAAGCTTTCTCACAGACTTCTGCAACAGGCACTGTGGAGATGGTACTTTATAGGTACAGGAGGAAAGTCAATACACCCCTCTCACTCTGATACCTGCAAGCTTTTATTGGGCTTTGATGACCTGAATGCCAATACGCCAGAGTTAGGAGTTTACATCGTAGGGAAACAGTTTTGACATTTCTTGGTATTCAGCTCTATGAGCCAAACATAAGTACAGACATTGTGTGATGTTTGTATCATCTTAAATAAAACAATTAATCCTATCTGTTGAAAGAGACAGCAGAGATCACAATTTTTACTGAACTTAAAGACACACAAAAATCATGTCCACAGACAACTAAACAGTTCACATGATGATATGAAAAGTATCAATGGTGCACAAAATGCTTCAACAGTTGTGGTCATCAGTTGTGAATGCACAAATACAAACCTGACTAATACACAAAATTTCGTAGTCCATATCTACAACGCTCTTCATCCATCGCTTTTCTTCGCTTTCACTAAAAATGCGGATGTTGAGTATTTTCCTTATTCTGAAATGTGCAGAAAACATAGTATTAAAAATTTCATAAATAAAGCAGATTTTACCAATAAAATCTTTACTTTCCAGGAAAATGTAATAAAGATAAGGGGTTCATAGAAAGATCCAGCAGCGTAAAACTTACATATTCACTGAACATGTTTCAGCACAACAAAAAGAGAGCAGGAGATTGTCCATCTAAGGTTGTGAATACCACCCTGGATGAAGCATCTAACATAGCTTAGACATATACCTCTTATTCACCTGATATTGAAAGATAAAACAAGGAAAGAAAAGAAGAAGAAAAATTTGTAAATTGATACACAGATACAAACTGAGAAAAAAAATACTTCAGCTAATACCCAAAAATAATTATCAAAGAAAGATATAATTTCAGAGACATTGTCATTAGGGATCATTAGGCCCAGGTTGGGTTCATTAGGCCCAGGTTGGGTTCATTAGGCCCAGGTTGGGTTCATTAGGCCTAAGTTGAGATCATTAGGCCCAGGTTGGGATCATTAGGCCCAGGTTGAGATCATTAGGCCTAGACTAGGATCATTTGACCCAGGTTGGGTTCATTAGGCCCAGGTTGGGTTTATTAGGCCCAGGTTGGGTTCATTATGCCCAGGTTGGGATTATTAGGCCCAGGTTGGGGTCATTTGACCCAGGTTGGGTTCATTGACCCAGGATGGGATCATTTGATCCATGTTGGGATAATTTGACCCAGGTTGGGATCATTTGACCCAGGTTGTGTTCATTAGACCCAGGTTGGGTTTATTAGGCCCAGGTTGGGTTCATTATGCCGAGGTTGGGATTATTAGGCCCAGGCTGGTCATGTGTCCTCTACATGTGTTGAGTGGCAAAGTGGTCAAGCCGTTTGACTCGGGCTCTGAAAGTTGTGGGTTCGATTCTGGGCCGCGTCCTTTGGTTCACGAGTGAAAATTTTCAGAGACTCCTGAGGGTCGTCGCTAGAGCTACGGAGTTCGTGCTTTCTTCCATGCTGCAAGAAAGAGACCGAGCCATATGGGATAAAAACTGGTGCAATGAAGTCGACCACGTCGACTTTTAAGTAACTTTGTGTTGAGTATTTCACTGTCAACAAATTGACCACAAGAAACACTCCACGGTAGAAGAGGGAAGATTCATCAAGACTGTAAGGTTCATCTACACCCAGGGATAGAAGAGGACAGACTAAACAAGATGGTAAGATGTATCTATAGTCCAAGGAACAAGAAGAAAGACTTAATAAGATGGTAAGATTCTCTACATCTCAGGGTAGAAGAGGAAAGACTAAACAAGATGGTAAGATTCTCTACATTTCAGGGTAGAAGAGGAAAGACTAAACAAGATGGTATGATGTCTCTGCATCTCAGGAAAGAAAAGAAAAGACTAAACAAGACAGTGAGATGTCTCTAACGTCCAAGGAATGGGGGGAAAGACTAAACAAGATGGTAAGATGTCTTTACATTCCATGTAACAAGAGGAAAGACTAAACAAGATGGTAAGATGTCTTTACATTCCATGGAACAAGGGGAAAGACTAAACAAGATGGTAAGATGTCTCTACATCTCAGGGTAGAAGAGGAAAGACTAAACAAGATGGTAAGATGTCTTTACATTCCATGGAACAAGGGGAAAGACTAAACAAGATGGTAAGATGTCTTTACATTCCATGGAACAAGGGGAAAGACTAAACAAGATGGTAAGATGTCTTTACATTCCATGTAACAAGAGGAAAGACTAAACAAGATGGTAAGATGTCTTTACATTCCATGTAACAAGAGGAAAGACTAAACAAGATGGTAAGATGTCTTTACATTCCATGTAACAAGAGGAAAGACTAAACAAGATGGTAAGATGTCTTTACATTCCATGGAACAAGAGGAAAGACTAAACAAGATGGTAAGATGTCTTTACATTCCATGTAACAAGAGGAAAGACTAAACAAGATGGTAAGATGTCTTTACATTCCATGTAACAAGAGGAAAGACTAAACAAGATGGTAAGATGTCTTTACATTCCATGTAACAAGAGGAAAGACTAAACAAGATGGTAAGATGTCTCTACATCTCAGGGTAGAAGAGGAAAGACTAAACAAGATGGTAAGATGTCTTTACATTCCATGGAACAAGGGGAAAGACTAAACAAGATGGTAAGATGTCTTTACATTCCATGTAACAAGAGGAAAGACTAAACAAGATGGTAAGATGTCTTTACATTCCATGTAACAAGAGGAAAGACTAAAAAAGATGGTAAGATGTCTTTACATTCCATGGAACAAGAGGAAAGACTAAACAAGATGGTAAGATGTCTTTACATTCCATGGAACAAGGGGAAAGACTAAACAAGATGGTAAGATGTCTTTACATTCCATGTAACAAGAGGAAAGACTAAACAAGATGGTAAGATGTCTTTACATTCCATGTAACAAGAGGAAAGACTAAACAAGATGGTAAGATGTCTTTACATTCCATGTAACAAGAGGAAAGACTAAACAAGATGGTAAGATGTCTTTACATCTCAGGGTAGAAGAGGAAAGACTAAACAAGATGGTAAGATGTCTCTACATCTCAGGGTAGAAGAGGAAAGACTAAACAAGATGGTAAGATGTCTCTACATCTCAGGGTAGAAGAGGAAAGACTAAACAAGATGGTAAGATGTCTCTACATCTCAGGGTAGAAGAGGAAAGACTAAACAAGATGGTAAGATGTCTTTACATTCCATGGAACAAGGGGAAAGACTAAACAAGATGGTAAGATGTCTTTACATTCCATGGAACAAGAGGAAAGACTAAACAAGATGGTAAGATGTCTTTACATTCCATGGAACAAGAGGAAAGACTAAACAAGATGGTAAGATGTCTTTACATTCCATGTAACAAGAGGAAAGACTAAACAAGATGGTAAGATGTCTTTACATTCCATGGAACAAGAGGAAAGACTAAACAAGATGGTAAGATGTCTTTACATCTCAGGGTAGAAGAGGAAAGACTAAACAAGATGGTAAGATGTCTCTACATCTCAGGGTAGAAGAGGAAAGACTAAACAAGATGGTAAGATGTCTTTACATTCCATGGAACAAGGGGAAAGACTAAACAAGATGGTAAGATGTCTTTACATTCCATGTAACAAGAGGAAAGACTAAACAAGATGGTAAGATGTCTTTACATTCCATGTAACAAGAGGAAAGACTAAACAAGATGGTAAGATGTCTTTACATCTCAGGGTAGAAGAGGAAAGACTAAACAAGATGGTAAGATGTCTCTACATCTCAGGGTAGAAGAGGAAAGACTAAACAAGATGGTAAGATGTCTCTACATCTCAGGGTAGAAGAGGAAAGACTAAACAAGATGGTAAGATGTCTCTACATCTCAGGGTAGAAGAGGAAAGACTAAACAAGATGGTAAGATGTCTTTACATTCCATGGAACAAGGGGAAAGACTAAACAAGATGGTAAGATGTCTTTACATTCCATGTAACAAGAGGAAAGACTAAACAAGATGGTAAGATGTCTTTACATTCCATGGAACAAGAGGAAAGACTAAACAAGATGGTAAGATGTCTTTACATTCCATGGAACAAGGGAAAGACTAAACAAGATGGTAAGATGTCTTTACATTCCATGGAACAAGAGGAAAGACTAAACAAGATGGTAAGATGTCTTTACATTCCATGGAACAAGAGGAAAGACTAAACAAGATGGTAAGATGTCTTTACATTCCATGGAACAAGGGAAAGACTAAACAAGATGGTAAGATGTCTTTACATTCCATGGAACAAGGGGAAAGACTAAACAAGATGGTAAGATGTCTCTACATTCCATGTAACAAGGGGAAAGACTAAACAAGATGGTAAGATGTCTCTACATCTCAGGGTAGAAGAGGAAAGACTAAACAAGATGGTAAGATGTCTTTACATTCCATGGAACAAGGGGAAAGACTAAACAAGATGGTAAGATGTCTCTACATCTCAGGGTAGAAGAGGAAAGACTAAACAAGATGGTAAGATGTCTTTACATTCCATGGAACAAGGCGAAAGACTAAACAAGATGGTAAGATGTCTTTACATTCCAAATAAAAAGTGGAAAGAATAAACAAGACGGTAAGATGTCTTTACATTCCATGTAACAAGAGGAAAGACTAAACAAGATGGTAAGATGTCTTTACATTCCATGTAACAAGAGGAAAGACTAAACAAGATGGTAAGATGTCTTTACATTCCATGTAACAAGAGGAAAGACTAAACAAGATGGTAAGATGTCTTTACATTCCATGTAACAAGAGGAAAGACTAAACAAGATGGTAAGATGTCTCTATAGTCCATGGAACAAGGGGAAAGACTAAACAAGATGGTAAGATGTCTCTACATTTCAGGAAAGAAAAAGCTAAGCAAGATGGTAAGATGTCTCTACATTTCAGGAAAGAAGAGAAATGACTAAACAAGATGGGAAGATGTCTTTACATTCCAAGGAACAAGAGAAACGACTAAACAAGATGGTAAGATGTCTCTATAGTCCATGGAACTAGGGGAAAGACTAAACAAGATGGTATGATGTCTCTACATCTCAGGAAAGAAAAGAAAAGGCTCAACAAGATGGTAAGATGTCTCAACATTCCATGGAACAAGAGGACAGACTAAACAAGATGGTAAGATGTCTCTACATCCCAGGGTAGAAGGGGAAAGACTAAACAAGATGGTAAAATGTCGCTACATTCCATGGAACAAGAGGAAAGACTAAATAAGATGGTAAGATGTCTCTACATTATATGGAACAAGGGGAAAGACTAAACAAGATGGTAAGATGTCTCTGCATTCCATGGAACAAGGGGAAAGACTAAACAAGATGGTAAGATGTCTCTGCATTCCATGGAACAATGGAAAAGACTAAACAAGATGGTAAGATGTCTCTACATTCCATGGAACAAAAGGAAAGACTAAACAAGATGGTAAGATGTCTCTATAGTCAATGGAACTAGGGGAAAGACTAAATAAGATGGTATGATGTCTCTACATCTCAGGAAAGAAAAGAAAAGGCTCAACAAGATGGTAAGATGTCTCAACATTCCATGGAACAAGAGGACAGACTAAACAAGATGGTAAGATGTCTCTACATCCCAGGGTAGAAGGGGAAAGACTAAACAAGATGGTAAAATGTCTCTACATTCCATGGAACAAGAGGAAAGACTAAATAAGATGGTAAGATGTCTCTACATTACATGGAACAAGGGGAAAGACTAAACAAGATGGTAAGATGTCTCTGCATTCCATGGAACAAGGGGAAAGACTAAACAAGATGGTAAGATACTTCTATATTCCAGGGTAGAAGAGGAGAGACTAAACAAGATGGTAAGATGTCTCTACATGCCAGGGTAGAAGAAAGACTAAACAAGATGATATGATGTCTCTGCATCTCAGGGAAGAAGAGAAAAGACTAAACAGGATGGTAACATACCTCTTCATACCAGGTTAGAACTGGAAAGACTATATATGAATGTCAGTAACAAAAACTCACATGTAGTCCATTTCCTTCTCTGTGTCGTGTTTAGATATGCCTATGAAGACACAGACGCCTCGACCTATTGACCCCACTGTTCTGTCTCCAACTGTTTGAGCAAATAGATGTGCATGAGTACACAGTAATAATATTTACAATTTATTGCAACACAGATAATGAGACAATGTTAAGATTCACTGCTTCCTTCGCCCTCTATTCTCTGCGGGGCCCTCAAGCAACTCCCCCCAATCCCTCCTATCTTTAGCTATCCCATGCAGCTTTGTCCATGTCTTCCCCATAATATTCGTTACCTGTCTCTACTTCTCTTCTTTGTATGTTTTGGTAGTTCTCTTTTTTGCCATGGGTTTCCAAACAAAGGCCTTTCTATTAGGGACGTTCATTTGAAACCTGTTACAATGGCTTTATTACAAAAGCATGAAAGAAACATTAACAGGTGTGGTAGAATTAAACAAAGCATTCATTTTGAATGAATTATGCACCATGGGTTTGTCAGAAGAAGTCGCCGTAGGACATTCAGGCAAGCATCCCATTGCTTAGGTAGGCAGCGAATGCCGTCCGCAAAAAAGGATTGTAGGTTGCTCACTAACCAAGTGTTTACCACGTTCATTACGTCTGCATCTGTGTGAAATCAGTTGCCCCTTGAGAGCTTTTTTTAGAGGTCCGAACAAATGAAAATCACATGGTGACAAATCAGGACTATAGGCTGGATGTTGCAGAATTTCCCACTTCTTCCTTGCTAATGCTTCCTGTACAATCTTTGCGACATGCGGACGAGCATTATCATGCAACAAAATCACACCTGCGAGAAAGCATGCCAGGGTCATTTATTCTTGATGGCTTTTTGCAGCTTGTCTAGTGTTTGCAAGTAGTGGGTAGAGTTGATGTTGACACCAGGTTCTTTAAAGTCGGCCAACAATAGCCCTTCATGGTAAAAAAATGCGCTCAGCATAACCTTACCAGCAGGAAACCTGTAACTTGAATTTTTTGGCTTTTGGTGATCCAGCATGCTTCCATTGCATGCTCTCTCTTTTGCTGCTCAGCTCAAAGTGGTGACACCATGATTCATCGCCTGCCACTATGCGGAAGAGAAATGCATCACCCTCCACTCTGTAACGCAGCAAGTGGTTCAAACACCATCCCATGCGTTCCTCTTTTTGGTGGTCGGTCAACATCCGTGGTACCCACTGTGAACACACCTTCCGATATTGCAGTTTCTTACGAACAACCTTTTGAATTGTCCCAACTGACACATCAAATTCTTTCGCTAGCGAACGTATGCTTCGACAACGGTTCATCTGTACTGCTGCATCAATTTTGGCGATGGTTTTTTCTGTTGCAACAATATGCGCTTGACCCGGCCGTCGAAGATCTGTCGTGAACTGACGTCCTTTCCTAAACATTCGTGCCCAGTCTGTCACTGTTGTCTTTGACACACATTTGTTACCGTATGCTGCCTGCATTCTTCGATGAATGTCCACTGGTCGACATCCTTCAAATGAAAGAAACTGAATCACCGCTCTTTGAGCTTCTTTGGATGGATTTTGGATCAACCCGGCCATTTTCTCAACGGTCAGAAACAGAACCTATGCATCATGGGACGATAAGCACGTGCTCTTTTATTCATTGGTCAGTACTTATCACATGACTGTGGCATGATCATGTTCAACATACACAATTACGCGCGGTGCAGCACGAATGGATTTCAAATGAACGTCCCTTCTAGTTATAATATTCTCAGGTATTCTCAATGTGTATCCTATCCAGCACCAGCATATTTTCTCCACCTCTGGTTCACTGGTTTTTTTATTCCAATTATACCATAACCCCTACCTTGTTCAACCTCAAAGAGAAGATACATTAGGGTCCATTCCTGGCTCAGATTAATAAACCTGTGACTGAGTCAGCTACATATTGTGGATGCCCACGGTTTTACCCCCACAAGCTATTAATAGGTATTTCGTAACTAACGAAGGACGCCGTTTTCAGAAAGTTCAAGGTCGTTGGATGCGCAGAAGGTTACTGCGCGCCCGCAAGATCTGTATATGAAAATTCCCTTGCTGTGTTTCCAAAAGGATAAGTGCGAAACTCTAGCATGAAAAAATGCGAATGACAACTTTAACGAGGGTTCAAAGGTCAATCTCACCTAGCATGGCAAAGAACACTTGAATCGTTTTCATTCGTGAGAACAGGTCGATTTTTAAGACACAAAGTAAGGAAGTTTATAGTTTGCCTTGTCTATTATCAAATTTATAGTACTTTAACCCACATTTTTGAATTGTATGCTCATTTTTACATATAAATGTGTAATTGCAATAAGGTTCATTAACCAGACGGTGTAAAACAAAAATGTTGTGTGTGATCAGTGTGTGGGTACTTTACACTACTTTTCATGACCAGAAGATTCCAATGGCGGAGTCGTGACATGTTGGATGGATTTCAGTTTTTGTTAATAAAACAAGGAGAGTTAGAATCATAAAGTTAAACAGAATATCAATACACATTTAACTTTTATAAATAATTTATTTTCTGGCTTTTATCATGCCAAATAACTTAAAATTTATGAAAGTCAAGTCAGTTTTTCAAATCCCTTCACAGGTCCATGGCTGAAAAATTTCATTGACTGCCTTACACTTTACAGTTTTATTTGTCTATGCTATTATATGAATTGTCTTCATTATACTTTATTTTGCATTTTTGAATTCTGTGCCCATTTATTTATATAACTGTAGAATTTCAACAAGGTTCGTTAACCAGGCGGTGTAAAATAAAAATGTTTTGTGTGATCAGGGTGGGTACTTTTCATGACTCGGAGATTCACAATGGCGGAGTTGCGACATATTGGATGGAAAGTCAAGTCAGTTTTCAAACCCCTTCACAGGTCCATGGCTGAATTTAATGGACTGACTGCCTTACAGTTTTATTTGTCTATGTTATATGAATTTATTTATTGTGCATTTATGAATTATGTGTCAAATTTTACACATAACTATAGTGTTTTAACAAGATTCATTACGCTGAGGTATAGAAAATATATAAATTAATATATTTTGTGAGACCATCTGGTTACAGCCACCATTTATTTATGATCGTGAAAATTTACAAATCGGCATCCCAGCGTATATGAATCTGACTAGTCCAACTATTAGATTTGCATTTTATAAATCTGCAGCAATTTTTATTAACATTATTTTGCTTTTATTTTCTATATTTCTCATTAGATTTATCATGGCAAGAAACAGAAATCATGCTCATCTGATATCGCATCTGTCGGTGTTTGAACCTGAAGCTTGAATGCCAAGACAGATCAGTCGCCAACAGAGGTAGTATTTCTCTAATTAAGGACACGTTTCTACGGTGAGTTGAGTTTACCTTTATAGTTTTAATATCTATTTATTATACTGTAAATCAAAGGTGTTTTTAATACATATTAATATTTTGTTGCGTATCCCTTAGGGGACGTTGCAGTCAACACCAACATTTTTCAGCTGCTGTTGATGTACTAGGCAAGTGTTACGTTCAGTAGTTTGCCATTGCTTTCTGAACGACCGGCTCCCATACCAGCACGTTACAACACAATGCGACCACCAGAGACACTGATCATGGAACCAGACATTCCACAAACACCAACAACACAATCTTCTGCATCATTAATGTTGCCTTCTTTTTCAATGTGCGGTTAATAATTTATAACTTCTTCGTTATCTATCTTTATAATTTTAAGATCAATTTATTATAATATAAAACATTTTAAAAATAAATATACAGCTTCTTTAATTTCTTTTTCTTTTCTCTTCATATTTAAAGTTCACAATTAATAATGTACTATAAATTCTTCATGTTATTTTATAGCATTTTTGTTTTCCAAATTTAGTAATCTTTTTTTTTTCTCTTTTCAGACAAGAAGACAGAAGAGATATTGAATGCCAAGACAGGTCAGTCGCCAACAGAGGTAGTATGTCTCTAATTATGGACATATTTCTACGGTGAGTTGAGTTTACCTTTATAGTTTTAATATCTATTTATTATACTGTAAATCAAAGGTTTTTTAATACATATTTTGTTGCGTATCCCTTATGGTACGTTGCAGTCAACGCCAACATTTTTCAGCTGCTGTTGATTTACTAGACAAGTGTTACGTTCAGTAGTTTGCCATTGCTTTCAGAACGACCGGCTCCCATACCAGCATGTTATAACACAATGCGACACGGTCTTAATACATAT
This sequence comes from Cepaea nemoralis, assembly GCA_014155875.1. NCBI lineage: Eukaryota > Metazoa > Mollusca > Gastropoda > Stylommatophora > Helicidae > Cepaea > Cepaea nemoralis. The sequence continues at coordinate 383,989 of JACEFZ010027459.1, forward strand.
ACAGTATCTTTAATTTCTTGTTCATTTCTCCTCAAATTTAAAGTTCACAGTTAGTTAGTCGACAAATCATCCTCATTGCACATCGAACAATTCAGTGCATACATGCTCAGCTTATTAATCTTCTTTGACTTTCTGCATACTGTTCTTGTTTACCAAACCTCTTTTAATTTGCTGTTCATGCATTCTGACCGTGGTTGTAAATTCATTCATTACTTGTCTGTGTCTCGAACCACGTTATTGCTTTACTTAATGGCATGACTTCCATAGTCAGGCTACTTGTGATCAAAGCAAAAGCACCATAACCTTTCTTCGCAATGACAGCGTCACCGTCTGTCTGTAGTTTGTCTAGTTAGATGCAAATCTGAAATAAACAATTAATAATTTATAACTTCTTCATGTTATTTTATAGCATTTTACTAATCTTTTTTGTCCTCTTTCTTTTCAGGCTCTTGTCAGAATCAACTGATGTCAAGCTGCATATATAATGTAACCATAATATTAATAAAGATTATTAACGGCAAACTATATGAGTACATATTCATCTGTTGACACTTGTGTGCAAATTTACTCATTTTAAACGAACCTCATAACAACCATTTATCCCAATAATATACTTGTGATAACCAATAATAATCGGTGCTTACTGAGTTGATTTTGGTGAGGCCGAGTCAAAGTGAAAGCTAAAATATCAAAATTTAGCATTATTTGATTGTAACAATTTTGTTTTTAAACGAACATGTTAGCAACCATACATCGCTACGACCGGGGCTTCGAGGCCTAACTGCTCATGTCATCCATTTTTTAATATGATGTGTAACCATTTTAAATTGCTAATTAGGCCACAACACATACTATCAAAAATTCAAAGTGACCGTTAGATCCGTATCATCATTCCGCATAAAACCATATACATCTCAAATTTTTTAAAGCTAAAATTCAGAAAACGTAACCTAATTTATGAGTTAGTAATTAATTAGCGGCCATTTTAAATTGCTAATTAGGCCACAACACATACTATCAACAATTCAAAGTGACCGTTAGATCCGTATCATCATTCCGCATAAAACCATATACATCTCAAATTTTTTAAAGCTAAAATTCAGAAAACGTAACCTAATTTATGAGTTAGTAATTAATTAGCGGCCATTTTAAATTGCTAATTAGGCCACAACACATACTATCAACAATTCAAAGTGACCGTTAGATTCGTATCATCATTCCGCATAAAACCATATACATCTCAAATTTTTTAAAGCTAAAATTCAGAAAACGTAACCTAATTTATGAGTTAGTAATTAATTAGCGGCCATTTTAAATTGCTAATTAGGCCACAACACATACTATCAACAATTCAAAGTGACCGTTAGATCCGTATCATCATTCCGCATAAAACCATATACATCTCAAATTTTTTAAAGCTAAAATTCAGAAAACGTAACCTAATTTATGAGTTAGTAATTAATTAGCGGCCATTTTAAATTGCTAATTAGGCCACAACACATACTATCAAAAATTCAAAGTGACCGTTAGATCCGTATCATCATTCCGCATAAAACCATATACATCTCAAATTTTTTAAAGCTAAAATTCAGAAAACGTAACCTAATTTATGAGTTAGTAATTAATTAGCGGCCATTTTAAATTGCTAATTAGGCCACAACACATACTATCAAAAATTCAAAGTGACCGTTAGATCCGTATCATCATTCCGCATAAAACCATATACATCTCAAAATTTTTTAAAGCTAAAATTAAGAATGCACGGAGTAATTAATGAATTAGTAATTAATTAGCGGCCATCTTTACTTGCTAATTAGGTCACCATACGTCATATGAAAAAATAGTTGACATGACCAGTTAGGCCTCGATACCCTGATCGCAGCGAAGTATGGTTGCTAGGATGTTCGTTTAAGAACTAAATAGATATTCTTAAAAAATGTTAAATTTTGACAATTTGGGCCCCAACACTGATTAGGCCGCGCCAAAATCAACTCAGTGAGCGGATTTTTTAGAAAATTTTAGTGAAAGGTCATGACACTCAAATTTGAATAACTCCACTTAGAATTGAGATACAAACATCATTGAGGTACCGTTAGATTTGTTTTTTCAAGGCCTATCTATATGTGGTGATCACATTAGTAAATGGCCAATTTGAAAATCATGATCAGAAACCCTACTATTAATTTGAAAGTGATTGTTGTCCACAGGGAAATTCACTTCCAGGTTACAATATTTGTTTAAAAAGTAACAAAGTCACGGTATCCCCTGGGCTATAACTCTGCTGGAGTGTGAAGTGTGAGGTCTTCACGTGTTCTAGGTTATAGCATAATTAGGTGATGTAACTAGTTCCTTTTCTCACCATCTCTCCTTCTGAGACAATCCCTTCAAATTATCCATTATCCATGTTTTGAAGCAGGCTAGACCAGCCACATCGTGTAAACATCCATGCACATATATGTCCAACGCAGGTGTGTAAACGACAAAAAACTGCCATTGGTTGTGATATCTGGCACCTCCTCTCTGACAAGTCTGCTGTTCTGTGAACACTGTAGTTTAGTTTAGTTTAGTCGACGGATCAACATCACAGCACACGGATGTAACCCATAAGTGCTCCATTCTACTCCTAACTCAAACCTGAATCCGGAGAATCTCAGCTCAGTGCACGAACTCCGTAGCACCGGCAAGGATCCTAAAATACTTTGGGTAATTTTTAACTCAAAATTTTGCCTGGGCAGTGCCGTTAGGCTACTATTTTTATTATTTCCGACTGCCAAGGGATTTTTTTTTACGTGCATAACAATACATACAGGCGTCCGATCTCACTACCCAGAGACCAGGGGAAATTTTATTACTAGAAGTCCACGTGAAAAAATCCCGGCCCTCACCAGGGCTTGAACCCGTGACCTCCAGCACTCGAGGCGGACACCATACCTCGAGACCACTCAGCCCCCCCCCCCCCTTTCACTGTAGTACACATGCTTTATCAATATCTGGGTTGACGACTGAGCCTGTTACCATGCACCACTCTTCCTTATTGTCTATGACAATGTGCAGTTCTCTAGATGTCTGCCGTGTCTCTTCCTGCTAAGTACAGGGATGTCAGCAGCACATCTCAATATTCTTTCAATCATCATCATCATGTGCCATGTCGATAAGCATGGGCGGCCATTTTTCACCATCTCACACGATCACCAGAGTAGTGGATCAGCTCCGTTTTCTTGTCTCGACCATGCCATTTGGCCAAGCCATCCAGGTATTTACTTCTCTGCCTTCCCCTTGTTCTCTTCCCCTCAACCTTGCCAGTTGTCACCAGGTTCTCCAGTTTATTTCTTCTCATCACATGTCCAAACATTTTGACTGTCTACATCTAATTTCTCTAATCAGTTTATGATTTTCATTTACTTCTGATAGGACTTGGTCATTGGTTTTTCTGTCTATCCATAGTATTCTTTGCATTTTCCTTAGAAACCACATTTCCACAGCCTTTGGATGTTTTTCAGCCTGTCTGCTTGTTTGTCTACGCTTCACATCCGTACAAAAGTACAGGTTCTATAAAGCACCTCAACACTCTTTTTCTCGTTGCAAATGACATTGTTTTATTGGTCAGAATGTTTTCATCTTGCAAAAGGCTACTTCGCCATGGAGATTCTTGTTCTAATCACTTCAAGACATCTCCCATCAGATGTTATGAATGTTCCGAGATAATTGTACCGATTCACTTGTTGAAGAATATTCCCATTTACTTGTATTTGTATATTACATTGTGGTATTTCCTTCTTCCTAGTGATGATCATAATCTGTCTTCTTATAATTTAATTCTACCCCTAGTTGTTCTGTTCTTTTAATTATTATTATTTATTTATATATTTATATAAGTTAGTTGCATATCATAGCAGGACATCACAATCGTGACAATGAAACCTAGTATTCACTTGCTGTTTGTGTTGTCTTACCAATTAAATGTTCAGCAGTTTGCCATTGATTTCTGAACACCGTCTTTCATACCATTGTAAAAATCAACGCAAGGCTGCCTGCTTCCAAATCTTCTGTAAGTGACTTCCAACTCAGTATACACCGTGTACCAGTATGTCAAGATCGAGATTGTTCCACAAAATTTGCTGTGCATCCATACCAATATCAATCAATAACCATTGTGATCGATTTCATTCTCATTCAGTCGTCATCATTCATTTGCTGCTGGCATCTTAATTAATTAATTGGGTCGCTGAAAAGCACCGGTGATATAAATTATAATACACACAAATGGACCTCAATTATGTGCGAACCTGTTACCGATGCCTGCATGACTCGCTGAATAACGGCTTTCATTTTACAACACCAAACTTGACTTGGACACCAATTTGTTGTTACAATAAACCCTACGTTAACTGCAGCACCACAACAACACTTTCGTTTTCTACTACCACTTTCTGTTTCTCACACACAAAGAGTGCTTTTAGTTTCCGCTTCCTGGTTTCTATAAACGTTGCCACCAGCAACGCTTGCCGTTTCCGTTGTAAAATCAGTTGGTAGGCAGTCACTCACATCATGTAAATTAAATAAATATCCATACTCAACTAGAGTCGTTTAGTAACAATAAAGTGCCAGGTTGTAATTTGGACTTCAAATAAGTATTTGCAGTGTTTTATATAGTAGCTTTGTTTTGTTCAAAATGTTAAATTACGAAGAATTTTAGCATAATTTCAATTCTATGTTGACTATCTTACCTGGGTATCTTCTGTTTGTTTTTTTGTTTTTTTTGTTTTGTATTTTGCATAGCACCGGCATATCCTATTTATAGGACATCGCTGTCAACACCAGCACTGCTGTTGTTGATATCTTTGCAGCACTGCTGTTGTTGATGTCTTTGCAAATCAGATAGCGGTGGGAACGATAGTAGTGTGACTCTTCGCTGGCTGTTGAACGAGGGGACTGAGCACGTATGGGATGGGAATGTCCTGAGTGCAGTGATGTCGGTTCTTAACTCAACTCAATTCAACTGATGTCTTTGCAAGTTTACATTCAGTAGTTAGCCATTGCTTCTGAACAACCAGCTCAGCTACCATACCAACACATTAAAACCCAGCGCCACAAGGTCTGCTGCCAAATCGGCAGCAACTTTGTTTCGAACGCAAGTATGCGGAATTACGACCCGCGTCCGTAACACCTTTGCCACGGAGACCGGCTGCAATTTGGCTGCATATTGGCTATACTAAATAATACTGTTGATGCTATACGTAAATCACATGGGGGAGAGGGGGGGGGGATGGGGTGTGGCAGCCAATTATAATGTAAACAAACAATAATATAATACAATTATGCTATACTATGACATAATGAATCAACATTTCAATTATAGTAATTTTGTTCAGGAACAACACAAACATATCAACAGAAAATAATGGTATTAGAAAATATAATAACATTAAAACATAAACAGAAAAAGTCTAGATGTTTCTACTTAATTATCCTGTTATTCCTGTTTTTTTTTTAAATATATATTGCTAATTGCTGTAACAGTTTTTGGATATGAGCATCGGTCGTTTAGAAATCAATGGCAAATTGATGACCATTAAATTAGCTAGAAAATGACAAACAGCCAGTGAATGCTGGGCTTGATTGCAACCTTCTGTTATGACATGCAACTAACTTCTATAATAAAGTCTTTTAACTTTTAACTACCTATAATTCAAACTGTTAAACTGATTTCTGAAGCTGCTGATTTCAAAGTCTGCAAAAGAGCAGACGAGGCAAGTGATGCAAAAGTGAAAATAACAGTAAAATTACAAATTATTGGTCTACTGCTCACCAGCTACAAAATAAATAGATTTTGTGCGTATGAAGGAAAGTAAATTAAGTAACAGGAATGTTATTATAAAGTGCATAGAAGTGAATGTTTTGTTTTGCATATCCTTTACAGGACATCGCTGTCAACATCAGCATCTTTCAGCTGATTGTTGATTTCTTGGCAAGATTACGCTCAGTAGTTTGTCATTGCTTTCTGAGCGACCGGCTCACATACCCCATAAGTTACTGACGTGGTTAGAACCGCTACCGATTATCACCGTCGTCATATTATTCACGAGAGTATAAGGGGTTACTGAGAAAGTCACTAACCTCTAGGCCAGGGAGACCAGCTTATAGAAGTGAATGGATAATGGAAAATCTTATTTCAGCGTGCAAGCTGGCTCTTAAGCAATATCCCATTTAGAGGTAATGAGAATAGAGCTAGAATGCTGGATTCTCCTTCGGGAGACCCAGGTTTGGATCCTCGGTAAGGTGTGGAGTTTCTTTTTTTTGTTTCTGTTGAAGGGCAAAAAGAAAACTCTAACCTGCAAAGTTCACAGCGACTGCACAAGCCAGACGGCCTTAATTCCTCAGGCTCAAGACCACCCTGCCATACACGCAATGTACTATATTGGCAGTAAATGACAGTTTTTAAATAACAGAGGATAGAGCATTTTGTGCATGCACCATAACAGTTACAAAATGACTGCCTCACTATTGACTTGCACCATAGAAGAATAATGAGACCTTGTTTGAGTGTATATATGGGTAAAATGATGCAGTAGAAAAATTCCTTGGCTCTGGTTAAGAAAAAATTCATGACTCAGGAATCAGCCTGGGAAAGTCACTATTTTTTAATATCATGGTGCACTTCCAGGAAGGAGATGAAACTGACAAGTGCTCAGAAACTGACATGCCAGGAACAAATTGAAGCCTGCACAATTAAAACACCAGGAACTTATCTCAAAAAGAAGTATTGTTGCTGAATGACAGTGCCCGCCCTCATACTGCTTCACATACAGTGACTGCACTATGTGCTCTGAAATTTGAGGTCTTGAAAAATTCAGCATACAGTCCACACTTCTTGAAAGAACATTTGCGGGTCCAGAGATTTGCAGTTGATAACAAAATTATGGAGGTGGTGCAAAACTGGTTTAAATCCACAATGAAATTCGTTGTTCGGTCTTCCTTTATTTCTTTTGCTTTGCGGATTCGAAACAAAGACCTTTCTAGCTATCTGTTTGTCTATTCTGTTCCTCCTTGTTTTACATAATCCCAAAATGCCAATGTGAAAGTATTTCATCTCTTCTACCACATGTGCTATCTTTCCTAATTTATATATAGTTGTAACATTTGAGGTGCCAATTCTGGAAATTTCCCTCAGTGAGAGAGAAAAATTGTGCAATCTGGTTTCCTTGTGGCTTTCTCAGCACCATCCCATATCTCTTCTAGAAGATCCTCCTGGCCTCTAGGCTGGCTTGGTCATTCTTTGGACTTGTATATAATTGGTTTGTAGCTAAAGTGTTTCTACGGAATGGGGACGCCAGCCCCACCCTCCTTCATTGCCTCTGGTAACCTGTATGGCAGTTTATAGTGTGGCACAACTTTTTGTCTCCCTTAAGGGTCCTGGTAAGACACGGATGGAATCTGCTTAGTTGCCGCTTACAATAGTGTGGCACAACTTTTTGTCTCCCTTAAGGGTCCTGGTAAGACATGGATGGAATCCTGCTTAGTTGCCGCTTACAATAGTGTGGCACAACTTTTTGTCTCCCTTAAGGGTCCTGGTAAGACACGGATGGAATCCTGCTTAGTTGCCGCTTACAATAGTGTGGCACAACTTTTTGTCTCCCTTAAGGGTCCTGGTAAGACACGGATGGAATCCTGCTTAGTTGCCGCTTACAATAGTGTGGCACAACTTTTTGTCTCCCTTAAGGGTCCTGGTAAGACACGGATGGAATCCTGCTTAGTTGCCGCTTACAATAGTGTGGACACAACTTTTTGTCTCCCTTAAGGGTCCTGGTAAGACACGGATGGAATCCTGCTTAGTTGCCGCTTACAATAGTGTGGCACAACTTTTTGTCTCCCTTAAGGGTCCTGGTAAGACACGGATGGAATCCTGCTTAGTTGCCGCTTACAATAGTGTGGCACAACTTTTTGTCTCCCTTAAGGGTCCTGGTAAGACACGGATGGAATCCTGCTTAGTTGCCGCTTACAATAGTGTGGCACAACTTTTTGTCTCCCTTAAGGGTCCTGGTAAGACACGGATGGAATCCTGCTTAGTTGCCGCTTACAATAGTGTGGCACAACTTTTTGTCTCCCTTAAGGGTCCTGGTAAGACACGGATGGAATCCTGCTTAGTTGCCGCTTACAATAGTGTGGCACAACTTTTTGTCTCCCTTAAGGGTCCTGGTAAGACACGGATGGAATCCTGCTTAGTTGCCGCTTACAATAGTGTGGCACAACTTTTTGTCTCCCTTAAGGGTCCTGGTAAGACACGGATGGAATCCTGCTTAGTTGCCGCTTACAATAGTGTGGCACAACTTGTTGTCTCCCTTAAGGGTCCTGGTAAGACACGGATGGAATCCTGCTTAGTTGCCGCTTACAATAGTGTGGCACAACTTTTTGTCTCCCTTAAGGGTCCTGGTAAGACACGGATGGAATCCTGCTTAGTTGCCGCTTACAATAGTGTGGCACAACTTTTTGTCTCCCTTAAGGGTCCTGGTAAGACACGGATGGAATCCTGCTTAGTTGCCGCTTACAATAGTGTGACACAACTTTTTGTCTCCCTTAAGGGTCCTGGTAAGACACGGATGGAATCCTGCTTAGTTGCCACTTACAATAGTGTGGCACAACTTTTTGTCTCCCTTAAGGGTCCTGGTAAGACACGGATGGAATCCTGCTTAGTTGCCGCTTACAATAGTGTGGCACAACTTTTTGTCTCCCTTAAGGGTCCTGGTAAGACACGGATGGAATCCTGCTTAGTTGCCGCTTACAATAGTGTGGCACAACTTTTTGTCTCCCTTAAGGGTCCTGGTAAGACACGGATGGAATCCTGCTTAGTTGCCGCTTACAATAGTGTGGCACAACTTTTTGTCTCCCTTAAGGGTCCTGGTAAGACACGGATGGAATCCTGCTTAGTTGCCGCTTACAATAGTGTGGCACAACTTGTTGTCTCCCTTAAGGGTCCTGGTAAGACACGGATGGAATCCTGCTTAGTTGCCGCTTACAATAGTGTGGCACAACTTTTTGTCTCCCTTAAGGGTCCTGGTAAGACACGGATGGAATCCTGCTTAGTTGCCGCTTACAACGTGCCTGATGGGTGACTGTGTTGATGTTTTTAGCTTGTCCTTGGGGTCCCGGTCTCATACAGGGTTTTGTGTGTGTTTGTGTGTGAGTGTTTTTGTGTGAGTGTTTTTGTGTGTGTGTGTGTGAGTGTTTGTGTGTAAGTGTTTGTGTGTGTGTGTGTAAATGTTCATTTGTGAATGTTCATGTGTGACTGTTTGTGTGTGAGTGTTTGTGTGTGAGAATTTGTGTGTAAGTAATTGTAAGTGTTTTTGTGTAGCTGTCTGTGTGTAAGTGTTTGTGTGTTAGTGTCTGTGTGTAGCTATCTGTGTGTAAGTGTGTGTGTGTGTAAGTGTTCATGTGTGAGTGTTTGTGCTCATGTTTCTTTAGCTGCTCCTGCATTTCACAATATATATTTAGCAGAATGTAATGCATAATGATTCATTGTAAATTTAATCAATTTTTCTTTGCAGTTATCAAGATGGCTGAAGATGGGGAATCCCTTCAGATTAGACCTCCAGAACTAATTTCCATATCCGTTTTGAGGGCTAGAAATTTGGTAAGATGGCTACATTAGCCATCTACATACAGTAAATTTAGAAGCAGGAAGATCATTTAGTTGATGCTCAGTTTGCAAATGAAAGATATATGAAATAGTATAATGTTGAACATTATAATAATAATAGAGGAATGTTGGATGTAATGATATAGATATTTAAATAACAGGGTGGTCGAACACATACCCAATTGGATCTTCAGAATAATAAACAAAGACTTTGGTAACCTGGGAAAGTCTACACACAGCAAATTTGTTATGTCATCGATTAGACGGCACATTTTAGAAACCAGTCACGTGATTGATAGGGACAATGCGTTTAATATGTTGTTTAACGCTCAAAATGGTTGCATGTTAAAGCTGGCAGAGTCAATCACTTTCATCTACAATAGCCAACTTTGTTCAAACAAAAACACATGATAGTCAGTTTAAAATTACTGTGGTATTAAATTCAAATTACTATGTGAATATGTGTGTTGTATATTTCAGCATGAAGGATTTATCTTATTGCTATAGTTTATGTTGTGTGATTTCTGCACTGCGTACCTGGCTAGATACAGCGAAATATGCCAGGCAGTACATTGTGCAATCTATTGTTTGTGTCTTCGTTATTCAAATATAGGATTGTTATGTTTTGTTTTTTGTTTAAATAAAAAACTGGCATGAGAACAACAGCAACTTTTGTAGTAATGTAATATATACACACACAGATTAATGCAGACAAAATCACACAGGCAGACAACAGGCACACCAACCTTAAAATGTATCAAGCTGAAAAGCCGGTGCAGCCAGTGTTTCTCACATATTCATCAGACTTTTGGATCATGCCTATATATGTCCACACATCTTGTTGTTATCCTATTGCTGTTTTCCAATCAAGTTTGCCAGTTGTCACTAAGTTTCGGAGTATATTTCTCCACATAACATATCCAAACATCTTGACAGCCTACACCTGATTTCTCTGATCATTTTACAGATTTCATCTTTTTCTCCAACAACTTTCTCTTTCTTTTTCTGTCTTTCAAAGACATTCTTTGCATGTTCTTTAAAAAAAACACACACACATTTCTTTGTTTATTAACCATGTTTCACAGGAATACAAACAATTGTTTTTCGTTCATTCTCTTTGAATTTGAGTGCAGTAACTACTGTACTTATTTTTGCATGTGGATTAGCTTTCCCTATTACCAGTGTCCTTCGCCATATGCATGCATATATGTAAAGATGTGAACATTCATCACTCTACTATTGAGTTGAGTTGAGCTAAGAACCGACATCACTGCACTAAGGACATTCCCATACATGCTCTGTCCCCTCGTTCAACAGCCAGTGAAGAGTCATACTACTAATCACTCCCACCGCTATCTGATTGACAGTTCTCTTGGTCTTCCTTCTCAGTGTTGAGATTCTTTCAGAACCCCTGCCAATCTCCCGCCATATCATTCTTTCCACATATGGATTCTCAATTACCCACCTTCTCCACCTGGTCTCACAGGCGCTCGACCACTTCTCCCTTGTCCAAAGGTAATTTACCCACAAGAGGTGCATTCCCTGCCAGCCTATTAGCCTGTTCATTCCCCTGC
>JACEFZ010027460.1:0-15000 GCA_014155875.1 Cepaea nemoralis
TTCTGTTTCTGACCGTTGAGAATGGCGGGTTGATCCAAATCCGTCCAAAGAGCTCAAAGAGCGGTGATTCAGTTTTCTTTCATCTGAGGGATGTCAGACCAGTGTAATTCATCGAAGAATGCAGGCAGCGGTACGGTAACAAATGTGTTTCGAAGACAACAGTGACAGACTGGGCACGAATGTTTCTAGAAAGGACGTTAGTTCACGACAGATCTTCGACGGCCGGGTCAAGCGCATATTGTTGCAACAGAAAAAACCATCACCAAAATTGATGCAGCAGTACATATGAACCGTTGTCGAAGCATACGTTCGCTAGCGAAAGAATTTGATGTGTCAATTGGGACAATTCAAAAGGTCGTTCGTAAGAAACTGCAATATCGGAAGGTGTGTTCACACTGGGTAAAACGGATGTTGACCGACCACCAAAAAGAGGAACGCATGGGATGGTGTTTGAACCACTTGCTGCGTTACAAAGTGAAGGTGATGCATTTCTCTTCCGCATAGTGGCAGGCAATGAATCATGGTGTCACCACTTTGAGCCGAGCAGCAAAAGAGAGAGCATGCAATGGAAGCATGCTGGATCACTAAAAGCAAAAAAGAATTCAATTTACAGGTTTCCGCAGATAAGGCTATCCTGGGGGTATTTTTTGACCACGAAGGGCTATTGTTGGCCGACTTTAAAGAACCTGGTATCAACATTAACTCTACCCACTACTTGCAAACACTAGACAAGCTGCAAAATTACATCAAGAATAAACGACCCGGCATGCTTTCTCGTGGTGTGATTTTGTTGCACGATAATGCTCGTCCGCATATCGCAAAGATTGCGCAGGAAGCATTAGCAAGGAAGAAGGGGGAAATTCTGCAACATTCAACCTATAGTACTGATTTGTCACCATGTGATTTTCATTTGTTCGGAACTCTGAAAAAGTGTCTCAAGGGGCAACGATTTCACACAGATGCAGACGTAATGAACGCAGTACACACTTGGTTTAGTGAGCAACCATAATACTTTTTTTAGGAAGACATTCGCCGAATACCTAAACAATGGGATGCCTGCCTGAATGCCTACGGCGACTTCTTCTGACCACCCCGTGGTGCATAATTCATTCAAAATGAATGCTTTGTTTAATTCTACCACACCTGTTAATGTTTCTTTCATGCTTTTTGTAAGAGAGCTATTGGAACGGGTTTCAAATGAACGCCACTAATATATGGAAAAGGAAAACATATATGTGTATATTATGTGGTGTTTATCCATCAAGAATGATGACGACCATTCATTTCATTCAGTGCGGTTGAAAGTTTGGAGTTTTGAGTTCTTAGATGACTGGTAAGGCCTATTGTGGCTCGAAAGTTTCTATGACAATGTGGGCAAAGAATGCCTGACGTTTCAGCAGGAGGTTCTCCTGCAGTGTATTTTTTTTTGTTTTCAGCCTTTTTTTCACAGCTCTCACAGTCCTGTTTGCTTCACACGTGACTACACACTTGTGTAATGATATACGCCATGCATTTCGGTCTTTGACAGCCGTGGTGAATTCTAAAAGTTTTCAGCGAGATCTTCAGTGTATTTGAAGCGTTTACTCTGGCCGTCTTGAGGAAATTTACTACAGAGGTAGAAAATCATCGTTTAGGGAGCATGTGATCTGACATGCGAGTCAATTGGCCAGCCCAGCGAATCTGATTCTTCATTAGTATAGTGTGGATAATGGGCATGGACGCTCTTTCTAATACTTCGGTGTCTGGGATCTTATCTTGCCATTTAATATTCAACAGCTTCCTAAGGCAGACTGTGTGGAAGTGGTTTAATTTCCTAGCGAGTAGCTGGTAAACAGTCCAGGTTTCACAAGCATATAGCAGTGTGGATAATACGACTGCTTTGTAGACTTTCAGCTTTGTTTGCAGGCTTATTGCAGTTCTGTCCCATACATTCTTGTACAGTCTGCCAAAGGCCGCGCTGGCCTTGGAGATTCTTGCATTCACTTCATCATCAATTGTGGCAGCTTGTGACACAGTGCTGTCAAGATAGGTGAATTTGTCCACAACACTAAGTTATGACCATTCACTTTGATATTCGCCTCGGTGTGATTAATCCCTGGAGCTGGCTGGTACATAACTACAGTCTTCTCCAAGTTTATATTGAGCCCAAAGTTGGCACAGGCATATGAAAAAGCTGAAACGTGTTGCATGTCTGCCTCTGAGTTGGCATATAGAGCGCAATCGTCAGCAAATAGGAGCTCTCTGACGGTGTCGCTGGTAGTTTTGGTTTTAGCTTTCAGCCTTCTGAGATTGAATAACATTCCATCAATGCGGCAGTTGATATCTATTCCAATGCCGTTGATATCGAAGGAATTGGTCAGCATAGCTGAAAACATGAAGCTAAACAGTGTTGGTGCCAGGACACATCCTTGCTTCACTCAATTGGTGACAGGAAAGGGCTCAGACGATTCACCACGTTTCTGGACCCTTTCCCGCATCAATCAATCAATCAATCATGTGCCAAGCCGGAAAGCGTGGGCGGTCATGACCCGCCATTTCACTCGATCACCAGTGTCGTGGACCAGCTCAGTGTTCCCGTCCCGTCCATGCCACGTGGCCAAGCCATCCAGGTACTTTCCCGCATACCATTATGAAAATGCCGCACTATTTGGACAAACTTTCGTGGACCGCGGAGACAAAAGTTAACAAACACGCTTGCATTTGAACTATATGAATAAAGTGTTCAAGGAAAAAAAACACACACACACTCACCCACTCATACACACACCCACTCCCACACACACACACACACACACACACACACACACACACACACCACACACACACACACATATATATATATATAAGTAATAGTTATGTTTGTTACACATGATCATAAGCATTAGTTATGTTTGTTACGTGTGATCATAAATAATAGTTATGTTAGTTAAACAGGATCATAAGCATTAATTACGTTAGTTATACAGGATCACAACTATTAGTTATGTTTGTTATATAGGATCATAAGTAATAGGTATGTTTGTTACACAGGATCATAAGTGTTTGTTACATTTGTTACATATGATCATAATATAGGCATGAGTAATTTTGTTACATAAGATCGTTACATATAAATATTGTTTGTTTATATAACATTAAAGAAAAGTAAAGGATCCTTATTATACGCCATAAGGCCTATTGACTATAAGGTATTTCCTCATCATTTGTATAGGTTGATGCACCGAATGGTACCAACGGGCACCTTTATTTCCCTAAGGCATTTCCTGGTACCTATATAGGCTGTGTAGTTCTCGGAGCCCATGCTAGATTTTAAATAATCAGTCTTGTGTTTTCGAAACCCACGGCTACCGGCCGGCAGGTAAGCACGCTACCCACTCCGCTAAGGCGGCTTCCATCTGCGATATGGGATCATTATATATATATATATATAATATATATTAATGCTTATGATCCTGTTTAACTAACATAACGGTGCTTGTGATCCCGTGTAACAGACATAACTAATACCTATGATCCCATGTAACAGACATACCTAATACTTATGATTATATGCAATAAAGATAACCAGTGATTACTGAACATCAACATGTAACAAGTCAACGTTTACTTACAGGCCCAATGTAAGTGAATCCAGTTTCTCGAGCCACTCTGCGGGCCAGCTCCACACCTCCATCATGGGTCATCTCCACAAGCCAGTGGTTGGTAGCCACGTCAAAATCTTTGCCCTGGCTGGACACGTTCATAGTCCACAACATGCAGAAGCACATGCACAACCTCTTTAGCAATCCTCGCGAGTAATTACTCATTGTATCCTCAAATGTGCGTTAGAACGAAAGAGATAATCACTTAATGTTGATGAAGGAAGCTACTCTGCCAGCTTCTTGTATTTATTAATAGTTTCAATTTGTAATAATAATTTGCATAATATTAAAATCACTGAACAAAAATATCAATCAACCTATTGCCAATGTTTAGACAAATACTTAAATATGACAAGAATACAAACCACCAGTATTGGTATGTGAATCTTAAGATTGTGTAGTAATAAAAATTTTGTATCACAAATTCCAAATATTTTGAGAGAATCTTATTTAACTTTTATATCTTCTTCAAATATCACAACAGCGGCTATTTTCAAAATTTTGTACGCGTTAAAAACTTTTGAGTGAGAATTTCTTGTATTATATCAGCGAAAAATCTGGTGACAGATGAATTACAAACGAAATCTCGTTGTTAAATTAGTTGTGTGAAATACTTAACGTATTACCACAACTAATTCGCACACGAAGACCGAAAACGCGTGCACCCAGTATATATAGTTCGTTATTGTCTGCCAATATTCCCAGATGTCCAGACTCCTTTTGCCATTATCAACAATACTACGAGGCCAGCTTTGGGACTTGCAATCCCACCAGTCGTTTGTGCCAGCCACCCTTGCTGATGGAGAATGGAGGGGCACCATGTGAGGTAAAAGAGGGAAAAAGTAAACAAAAGAAGAGGGGGAAAAAGAGAAAATCAATCCTGAACATCGTCACGTGGAACTCTTACGTCACTGGCAGGGAAACAGGGCGGTCGTCATTTAAATGCAGGGAAACGGATCTAACGGTTGGATCGATATGTGGTTCAATCAATGCCTGGAGACCAGAGGGACTGGATTTCAGGGAACTTACTCAATGATTTTTTTTTAAAGGAAATTGAAGTGGCTTCGGGCTTTTTTGTGTGTGCACATGTGTGTGAGTGAAACTCAAAGAATAAAAGTAAAAGGAACATGTCACAATACAGCTGCAGATGAATAAAAGTAAAAGGAACATGTCACAATACAGCTGCAGATGAATAAAAGTAAAGGAACATGTCACAATACAGCTGCAGATGAATAAAAGTAAAAGGAACATGTCACAATACAGCTGCAGATGAATAAAAGTAAAAGGAACATGTCACAATACAGCTGCAGATGAATAAAAGTAAAAGGAACATGTCACAATACAGCTGCAGATGAATAAAAGTAAAAGGAACATGTCACAATACAGCTGCAGATGAATAAAAGTAAAGACATGTACAATGCATTACTTGGTGTAGCTACTACATGGTTATATATGCAGTTACTGTTAGTTGCGCGTCTTCAACAAGACGTCGCAATCAACCCCAGCAGCTAAGGTATTGTGACAATATTAAACGTCACAGTGGATTGGAGAGGACACTGGTGGAAGGCGTGGTTCTCGGGAGAAGAGGCAGGAGTCGATCAGAAAAGATGGCTACAGAACATTGCAGACACCTGGGGCATGAGGGTGCATGAGGTGAGAGAACTGGCCAGAGATGGACACAGGACATTGCAGACACCTTGGGCATAAGGGTGCATGAGGTGGGAGAACTGGCCAGAGATGGACATAGGACATTGCAGACGACTCGGGTATAAGGGTTCATGAGGTGAGAGAACTAGCCAGAGATGGACACAGGACATTGCAGACACCTTGGGCATGAGGGTGCATGTGGTGGGAGAACTGGCCAGAGATGGACACAGGACACTGCAGACACCTGGGGCATGAGGGTGCATGTGGTGGGAGAACTGGCCAGAGATGGACACAGGACATTACAGACACCTTGGGCATGAGGGTACATGGTGCGGGAGAACTGGCCAGAGATGGACACAGGACATGGCAGACAATGGGGCACGAGAATGCATAGTGCGTGAGAACTGGCCAGAGATGAACACAGGACATTGCAGTCACCTTGGTCATTAGGATGCATGAGGTTGGGGAGCTGGCCTGAGATGGACACAAGACATTGCAGACACCTGGGGCATGAGGGTGCGTGAGGTGGGAGAGCTGGCCAAAATGGGTACAGGACATTGCAGACACCTGGGGCATGAGGGTGCATGAGGTGGGAGAGCTGGCCAGAGATGGACACAGGACATTGCAGACACCTTTGGCATGAGGGTAGATGAGGTGGGAGAGCTGACCAGAGATAGACACAGAACATTTCAGACACCTTGGGCATGAGGGTACATGAGGCGGGAGAACTGGCTAGAGATCTAGAGGTTATTCGGTGGGTCGTGATGGGAGCAACGTTCTGCAAAGGAGCTGCTAATTGATGTACTGAGTTTGATGCAGTTACTGCATGTTAGAAACATATGTTGTATAATATAGGACTTAAGGAAATTAGACTTTAAGAAATTGTAGTACATACAATAACTATATAATATTATATCTTCATTATCATCATCACTAAGTGCCCTGCCAACTGGCGTAGGTGTTCATGTCTCTCAACAGATATCGGTCTTTGGTGTTCTGGATCAACTATGCTGATAATATACCTCAATGCCACCGTCTCAATCCATCCAGCATCATTTCTCTTGGTCGGCTCTGCTTCTCTTCCCCTTGATCTTTCCAATTGTCACGATATTCTCCAAGTCCTCTCTTCTCACCACATGACTAAATACAGTTGTTTGTCTCTTTCTTATCTATATATATAAAACAAAGTGTATGTATGTAAATATGTATGTCCTTTATCTTTTCGCTAACGGCCCATCCGATTGAGATGAAATTTTCTACACGTCTTCCTTTCATTCCAGAGCTGCCAACTGTGATATTTTTTTAGTGTGAAATCGCCTGCTTACTCAGTATTATTTCATTTTTCATTTTTCATTAAAATTTATATATTGCAAAGGGACTTAACTCTAGAAAAAGTTATTTCAAGGGGCATAACTTTTAATAACATTGTTGTATAACTTATAGTCATATTGTTGTATCGTTTTCAAAGATTTATAAACTCTTTGTCTATAGTTATGTACCGGCATATGAGTTATAATAAATAATGATACAATCTTTAAGGCATTTTCAAAGTTTACATAAAAATAATGCATAATGCATAACATTGTAACTCATCTTTCTATACTTAAGAAGTTATCTAAAAGATGTTGAACAATATCATCGCATCTTTAGTGTTTTCCGCCATCATATCGGCACGATTCGCTTGACAGCACTTCTCAGCGCTATCAAGCCAAGACGCCTTACACATTTCAAGCAGCCTGATACGGGGGGGAAAATGGCACGTCGTAATAGCACAAAGAAACAAGCAGCTTCCAAGATGCATAGTGAGAAAACCGACCAGACTATCAAGAAGACGAACCTGCCTTTGGAGAGTCTGCATGCAAGCTGTAATAAAGTATCTGAACCTACAGTCAATGAAACTACCAATAAGAAGAGCGACGACTACCCACAGACGAACACAAAAACTTGTGAGAGGAAGGAGGACCAAGACACCAGAATCAGAAACACTGATTCAAACACAGTCAGATGGGTGGTCAAGTGGCTAAAAATGGAGCTTACTGATCAACAAATACAGAAGCAGCTGCAGGAAGAAAATCTTCACGACAACATTTTGAAGGCAGAGCGGATTCTTACCTACTCAGAATTAAATGAGATGCTCCACACCAGGGACTGGGCGAACCCGGGCCGGGTCAGGCAGACAGACAGACAGACAGACAGACAGACAGACAGAAAGACAGGCAGACTGACAGACAGGCAGGCAGGCAGACAGACAGACAGACAGACAGACAGACAGACAGACAGATAGATAGATAGATAGATAGATAGATAGATAGATAGATAGATAGATAGATAGATAGATAGATAGATAGATAGATAGATAGATAGATAGATAGATAGACAGGGAGGGAGGGAGGGATAGACGGAGGGAGAGACAGAGGGATGGGTCTATTAGACAGACAGACAGACAGACAGACAGACAGACAGAGATAGATAGATAGACAAACAGACTGACAGACACAGACAGACAGACAGACAGACAGACAGACAGACAGACAGACAGACAGATAGTCGGTAACGGGAACGAGAACTTATATGACTACTTATATGAATTAAATGAGATGCTCCCCACCAGGGACTGGGCGAAGCCGGGCCGGGTCAGCTAGTTGTTGTATATAATGTTCTAGTTTCATTAGCCTCTTTCAGGCAATCGTCGTTAGTTACTCTGGCAGTCCACGGAATTCGCAATATTTGTCTCAGGAACATCTCTGTTGCTTCCAATGTCTTCCTAATTTGTTCATTTACATTCCAAGATTCACTGCCATACAGCAAAACTGGTTTTATATTGCACGACCGCACTCTCTTTCTTACATTCAATGATTGTGACTAATTGCCCCCTGATCAGGGTTACGTGAAGCCATGGGTGCAGGTGGTGGATGAAGTTGAAGTGCAGCCGACAGATAGTTGTAGGTTATGGTCTCCAGCTTCACGACGGTAAGCAGAGGATCTCTTTTTTGGGAGACATTGGCTACGGTCATCGACCAGTATGGTCACTGCTAGGAAGGAAAGCAATGGCAAACTACCTTCTTTACAGATGCCAAGAATATCATGTACTGCAGTCTTATCGATAATCAGAGAAACGGCGTAAATGGGTGCTCCATAGGAGCAGCCTCGCCCGGTAGGGGTAGTCATGTGCACCAGGTGACTCCAGACCGTCATCAGGCGACTGAGTGCAAAAGAATATCAACATTGAAAGTAGGAACTTGGAATGTAAGAACTATGAGTGGGGATGGGAAATTTGATAACATTAAGAATGAAATGAGAAGATTAAATATTAACCTGTTAGGTGTATGTGAGACCAGATGGACAGGAATGGGCATTATGACATCTGAGGAATATAGAATAATCTATTCTGGTGGAGAAAAACAACAGCGAGGAGTAGCAATTATAATGGATTCAGAGAGAGCAAAATCGATCAAAGGATATTGGACTGTATCAGACAGAGTGTTACTGGTGAAGTTGAATGGAAGACCTTTTGATGTCAACGTCATACAAGTTTATGCACCAACAGCTAGACAGTAGTGATGACAGCATCGATGAATTTTATAGTGATTTAGAGAAAGCCTTCAAGAAATGCAAGAATTCTGAAGTAACTATCATAATGGGTGACTTGAATGCCAAAGTTGGAAATCAACAGGACGGATGCATAGTAGGCAACTATGGCTAGGGGAACAGAATGAAAGAGGTTGCAGACTAGTACAGTGGGCAAAAGAGCAAGATTTGATTATTGGAAACACCTGGTTTCAACAGCACCCAAGGAGATTATGGACATGGAGGAGTCCTGATCATAAGATTAAAAATCAGATTGATTACATCCTTATCAACAGAAGATTTCGAAATGCCTTAAAAGTCGCAAAAACTATACCAAGCGCAGACTGCTACAGCGACCATAGATTAATCTTAAGCAATTTACATATAAAGTTAAAGAAAGTCAAATATTCACCAAGAAACACACAATTTGATCTACAAGCACTGAAGAGTGAGGAAATAAAAGATAAATTCAACGTAGAGGTAAAAAACAGATTTGATGCATTGTCCGATATGGAAATATTATTTCAAGATGTCAATGACCAATGGGAAATGTTAAAGAAATAAGTCAACCAAGCTGCAGAAACAACCATTCCAAAAGTAAAGATAATAGGACGCAAGAAATGGATGACAGAAGACATCTTTAAACTCATGGAAGTAAGAAGAAATAACAAAAATAACAAGGACAAATATGAAGAGATTCATAGGAAAATTAGGAAGCTATGCAAAGAGGCAAAAGAAACATGGCTTGAGGAAAATTGCAAGGAAATTGAACACCAACACAATACCCGGGATACCAAATTAATGCACAAAAGAATTAATGACATCACTAACAAAAGAACACACACATCAACGGGTTGCCTAAAAACCAAAGATGGCAAAATCATAATAGAAAAAGATCAGATTTTACATGCGTGGTCAGATTATGTGAAAGACCTTTATGATGATACAAGAGAAGAACAATATGATCATCGGAATAATAATGAAGGACCATCAATTTTGAAGATAGAGGTTCAGAATGCTCTTAACCATATGAAAACTGGCAAGACCCCGGGTACAGATAACATCACAGTAGAAATGATCAATGCCTTAGAAGAATATGGAATTGACCAAATCACCAGGCTGCTGAACGCAATATACGATACTGGGGATATACCTCCTGAATTATGTAATTCTATATTTATTGCAATCCCGAAGAAATCAGGAGCCATGGAATGCGATCAACATAGAACAATTAGTATAATGAGCCACATCACAAAGATTCTGCTGAGAATTATCATGCAAAGAGTTAGGAAGAAAATACAACCCGAAATAGGAGAAGAACAATGTGGGTTTGTAGAAGGCAAGGGCACAGTAAATGCTGTGTATATACTGAGAACAGTAATTGAGCGTTCTATAGAAGTAAACAAGGATCTATATCTTTGCTTTATTGACTACACAAAGGCTTTCGATAAAGTGAGACATGTTGACATGATAAGGATGCTTGAAGATCTACAAATTGATGGAAAGGACCTTAGACTTGTAAAAAACAACAAGCTGCCATAAGAATTGATAACGATGTAGGTCAATATCAGCCTATTAAAAGAGGTGTGAGACAGGGATGTGTAATGTCTCCAGATCTTTTTTCCTTGTACAGTGAATATATATTTAGAAATATAGAAGATATGGAAGGAATCAACATTGGGGGACGATACATCAATAACATTAGATATGCAGATGATACAGTCTTGATTGCAGACAATGAACAAGACCTGCAAAATTTAGTAGATGCGGTTGTTGCACACAGTGAACAACTAGGGTTAGAATTAAATTGTAAAAAGACACAGATTATGGTCGTCACTAGGAAGAAGGAAATACCACAATGTGATATACGAGTAGATGGACATATTCTTAAACAAGTGAATCGATACTGTTATCTCGGCACAGTCATAACATCTGATGGGAGATGCCTTGAAGAGATTAGAACAAGAATTGCCATTGCGAAGGTAGCCTTTAGCAAGATGAAAAACATACTGACCAACAAAAAGATATCAATTGAAACGAGAAAAAGAGTGTTGAGATGCTACATAGAACCTATACTTTTGTATGGATGTGAAGCGTGGACAATAAGCAGTCAAGCTGAAAAACAGCTAATGGCTGTGGAAATGTGGTTTCTGAGGAAAATGCAAAGAATACCATGGACAGATAGAAAAACCAACGAACAAGTCCTTCAAGAAACAAATGAAGATCGTAAACTGATTAGAGTCATTAGACGTAGATAGTCAAAATTTTTTGGGCATGTTATGAGAAGAAATGAATTGGAGAACTTGGTGACAACTGGCAAGATCGAAGCGAGGAGACCAAGGGGAAGACCTAGAAGCAAATACCTGGATGGCTTGGCCTGGTGGCATGGTCGAGATAGGAACACAGAGCTGATCCACGACTCTGGTGATCGAGTGAGATGGCAGAACATGACCGCCCACGCTTACCGGCATGGCACATGATGGATGGATGGACTTATTGCATAAGATACTTTTAATTTTCTGAAATACAACTTCTGCTTGCCCTATTCTGTTCCTAATCTCTGCTGTGCACCTTCCATCTGATGTTATAAATGCCCAACTATTTTTTTGAGTGTGTTCGCATATCCTTTACAGGAAATCGCTGTCAACATCAGCATCTTTCATCTGATTGTTGATATCTTGGCAAGATTATGCTCAGTAGTTTGCCATTGCTTTCTGAGCGGCCGGCTCACATACCCCGTAAGTCACCAACGCGGCGAGAACCGCTACCAATTCTCGCGCAAGTTATGTTATTCAAGTGGGTATGCGGGATTAAGGAGAAAGTCGCTAACGCCTAGGTCAGGGAGACCTTCATAAATGCCCGTAGGTATTTAAAATTATCCACTTGGTTAAGAATCTTCCCTTCTATTTCCGTTTCACATTTAGGTGTCACTTTTTTCTTTGATATCACCTTTGTTAATGTTTTCGTGATATTCAAGGAGAGTCGTTTCTTTGCACTCTCTGTTACTACAATGTTCAACAATTGTTGTAGTATATATATATATATATATATATACCAATGAACAAGTCCTTCAAGAAACAAATGAAGATCGTAAACTGATTAGAGACATTAGACGCAGACAGTCAAAAGTTTTTGGGCATGTTAGGAGAAGAAATGAATTGGAGAACTTGGTGACAACTGGCAAGATCGAGGAGAACAGACCAAGGGGAAGACCTAGAAGCAAATACCTGGATGGCTTGGCCTCGTGGCATGGTCGAGACAGGAACACAGAGCTGATCTATGACTCTGGTGATCGAGTGATATGGCAGAACATGACCGCCCATGGTTACCGGCATGGCACATGATGGATGGATGAATATATATATATAACACACATACATAAAGAGGTCTCAAAGCAGGACTCTCATGTATGTATGCCAACGTGTTAAACCCATCTCATTCTTGTAGTTCTGAGTGCACCAGAAATAGGTAGTCATCCTTTCATTCACTAAGCGGACGACGAACGCAGACGAGGGACAGTCATCAACCCGCGCTAATGACGTTATCCGTGGTAGTGTAGCAGCTAGATGCTGCCTGCGGCCCGGGGGGGGGGGGGGGGGGGGGTCATAACATTAGCCGTGGTATTGTAGCAGCTAGACGCTGGCCTGCGGTCCGGGGGTCATGACATTATACATGGTAGTGTAGCAGCTAGACGCTGGCCTGCGGCCCGGGTGTCATGACATTATACATGGTATTGTAGTAGCTAGACGCTGGCCTGCGGTCCGGGGGTCATGACATTATACATGGTAGTGTAGCAGCTAGACGCTGGCCTGCGGTCCGGGGGTCATGACATTATACATGGTATTGTAGTAGCTAGACGCTGGCCTGCGGTCCGGGGGTCATGACATTATACATGGTATTGTAGTAGCTAGACGCTGGCCTGCGGTCCGGGGGTCATGACATTATACATGGTAGTGTAGCAGCTAGACGCTGGCCTGCGGTCCGGGGGTCATGACATTATACATGGTATTGTAGTAGCTAGACGCTGGCCTGCGGTCCGGGGGTCATGACATTATACATGGTATTGTAGTAGCTAGACGCTGGCCTGCGGTCCGGGGGTCATGACATTATACAATGGTATTGTAGTAGCTAGACGCTGGCCTGCGGTCCGGGGGTCATGACATTATACATGGTATTGTAGTAGCTAGACGCTGGCCTGCGGTCCGGGGTCATGACATTATACATGGTAGTGTAGCAGCTAGACGCTGGCCTGCGGTCCGGGGGTCATGACATTATACATGGTATTGTAGTAGCTAGACGCTGGCCTGCGGTCCGGGGGTCATGACATTATACATGGTAGTGTAGCAGCTAGGACGCTGGCCTGCGGTCCGGGGGTCATGACATTATACATGGTAGTGTAGCAGCTAGACGCTGGCCTGCGGTCCGGGGGTCATGACATTATACATGGTATTGTAGTAGCTAGACGCTGGCCTGCGGTCCGGGGGTCATGACATTATACATGGTATTGTAGTAGCTAGACGCTGGCCTGCGGTCCGGGGGTCATGACATTATACATGGTAGTGTAGCAGCTAGACGCTGGCCTGCGGCCCGGGGGTCATGGGGTCGGGCTCGCATCTAGGGGGAGTTTCTAAACTTACCTGGACTCCCAGCTCGACCCAGCCTATAATGGGCACCTGGAAATGTCTTGGGAAATAAAGGTGACCCACGTACTATTCACCACATCACCCAGGGAGTGTGGGTTGGTTTATACAAGTATCCTTCTAGCACCATATGCCCAATATGTCTTAAGGCGTTTAAAAGTGTTTTTTACTTACATTCCATTCAATCGTACGCATAGTTTACATTTAAAATGTATACAGTTACCGCACTTGTATATAGCCCGATTGGTTTAGAGGTAATTCTACAAATGCGGAGCTCGATACTACAATTTTGAATAAGAATTACATGTCATTCTTCGACTTGATCTCTGTGTACAGATAGCAGGAATGCTTAAAGTCGTATGCTACCACACTCTAGAAAATCAAATGGAGGTGACCCACGAGACGGTAAGTAGACAATTGGAAATGAACAACAATACGTATCTCATTAATACTACAGAGGGATCACTCACCTATTATTATAGAATAGTATGGAAAAAACATATGCTGCTAATCTTGTGTTTCCCATAGCTGGAAACATAATGAATAAACTGGGTAACAGTGCTAAACGTCACAGTGGCTTGGGGAGAACATTGATTAAAGGAATAGTTTTTAGAACAAGGGGCAGATGTCGACCAACATCAAGCACCAACACATTGGGTATAGTGCAGGAGACATGTCAGAGGTCGACCAGCACCAAGCACCAACACACTGGGTATAGTGCAGGAGACATGTCAGAGGTCGACCAGCACCAAGCACCAACACACTGGGTATAGTGCAGGAGACATGTCAGAGGTCGACCAGCACCAAGCACCAACACACTGGGTATAGTGCAGGAGATCATGTCAGAGGTCGACCAGCACCAAGCACCAACACACTGGGTATAGTGCAGGAGACATGTCAGAGGTCGACCAGCACCAAGCACCAACACACTGGGTATAGTGCAGGAGACATGTCAGAGGTCGACCAGCACCAAGCACCAACACACTGGGTATAGTGCAGGAGACATGTCAGAGGTCGACCAGCACCAAGCACCAACACACTGGGTATAGTGCAGGAGACATGTCAGAGGTCGACCAGCACCAAGCACCAACACACTGGGTATAGTGCAGGAGACATGTCAGAGGTCGACCAGCACCAAGCACCAACACACTGGGTATAGTGCAGGAGACATGTCAGAGGTCGACCAGCACCAAGCACCAACACACTGGGTATAGTGCAGGAGACATGTCAGAGGTCGACCAGCACCAAGCACCAACACACTGGGTATAGTGCAGGAGACATGTCAGAGGTCGACCAGCACCAAGCACCAACACACTGGGTATAGTGCAGGAGACATGTCAGAGGTCGACCAGCACCAAGCACCAACACATTGGGTATAGTGCAGGAGACATGTCAGAGGTCGACCAGCACCAATCACCAACACACTGGTATAGTGCAGGAGACATGTCAGAGGTCGACCAGCACCAAGCACCAACACACTGGGTATAGTGCAGGAGACATGTCAG